>JASDQU010372546.1:168210-186859 GCA_032191745.1 Picea mariana
CTTTCTCAATCTCATTGTAATTCCATAATTTTTTTATTTTTAAATCTAGTTACAACTAAGTTATTAATAATATAGATATTTTAAATGGCATTCTCCTCTCATTCTCCTACCTCCTCCCAAAATTAGGAAGTAGCATCTCAATGTCGATATGATAAGTATACTTTTGCATATAAAGGTCGTATTCCAAACATGTTCAAACATATAATAAACCTAAAAATTTATTATCAATAATAAAACTTTGCTATATAATCTTTAAAAAATAGGGTTGACTATATAAAGAGAATCCATTCAAATAATACACCTAATGAAGTACGTACAACTACTCATGGCCTAAGAAATCTCACTAAATCTTCATCACCTTGGTCCATGGATAATCAAAGCCTCAATCTCAAGAATTCCCACATTTCCTTCGTGCCATGCTACCTTTTTCCCTTAATTTTCTCAAAAGTTGGTGGGTTGATTACTTAATGTTAGAGCACGAGGCCCAATTCCGTATTGATTGTGTGTTTTTTCCCGTATTTGGTTCTTGTGTCTTTGCCGTGTGTGAGTGTTGAATATTCAAAAACTATTATTTTATTTTGACCTCGTGTCAAACGAGGTGACGATGGATTTATTACATTTTTACTTTGAAAACGAAGATTTACTATGGAATTGTTTAAATATTTTATAATTATTAATTGATTTATTACCATTATTATTATTATGGTGATTTGTTAGATTTTTTTTAATTATATATAAATTTAAATTGTAAAAATTTAAACAATTTCATTTATTAGTTTTAATGCTGAGTTAATTATCACACCTTTTTTTTAATCATTTAAAGCTAAACATAATTTTCTAATTATATGTCAATTTTTAATCTTGGAATTTTATTTAGAGAAATTATAAAGGTTCTTTTCACTTGAATCATTAAACATAAATATGCACAAAATCATAATTTTCTATTGTTTAAATTATATTTTTGAAAGAAATAGATTCAATGTGCTGAAAAACCCATGAAACACTTAGATTATACAGAATTAACCACTCCAATCTGGGGATCCAACAATTTGAAACAAAAATATTTCAAAAAAAAACAAAATGTAGAACACATAAACTATGACAATTATAAACACTACACTACACTATACTGAAGAAAGTGAGTAATAAAAAAGTAACAGAAAACATAAAATAAATAACATATAGGTTACATAAAATGTATATAGTTTTTATTTTACTTACATCTGGTAACTACTTTTCCATATTTTTATATTGATGATATGAAAAAGAAAGTTGATTATGAAAACCTTTCCAATATTATTAGTTTCTATCTCTCTTGCTTTCCAATATTATTAGTTTCTCTCTCAAATCTTATATGTTTCTCAAAATTATGTTTACATTTAATTGGATATATCAATACATTCTATATATTTTACTATTACAATGATTAAATATTGTGCAAACACTAATAAAGGACTCATAACCAAGTAAATAAAGTTGTGGACTTCATCTTACAATTGTTTTTTTTTGCAACATCATAATATGTATTTTGAATTGGTTTGCGCTATAGTATTGTTAAAGTCATTTCACTTTATAATTTGTCCTATCTTGGTGTTTTTTTTTTGTGAATGATCCAGATTATTTATATTGTCATTATAAAAGTGTACAAAAATATTGTTGATGGCCTGTCGCTAGGGAAACCAGATCAACAACAATGCATCAAATTGTCTGCGGTAATATGAAAATCTTGTCTTTTAAAACTAAAATTCTGGACATAACTGAAATTAGTGCTATATATTGTATCAAAAACAAAATCTATTTGTTGATTTTTCCTATTTTGACAAAGATGAGTTGGGATTGAGATCCCAAGACCTCCTAGAACAAACAACAGAATAAAAAAACTAAAGAACATTAGGTTTAGGTAGAGGGTTGGCCCTCATCCGAAGGCACCTGGGCTTGAGGCAGAGTGATGCGTGAGAGGTACAATCCTGCCATATGTTTGGCCATTAAGTTCAATTTGTAGTTGTGGAGCTGAAGATGAATTTGAATTTCATCGAGCTGGAAAAAAATTTCATTCTTGTCCTTCTTGTGATAAACCAAGATGCGTCCCAGCAGGAGCTCTAGATGATAATGTATGTCCACAATATTCAGGTATTGGGAGACCCAAGACCTGGTGTTACCAGTGTTTGAGATCCACAAACTAACAAAATCATGGACCTCATTATTTGAGACAAAGCGTCGTAACATTCGAACATCAACCTCTTCAATATCTATCTTAGCTTGGATGTGGGGAGGAGTGTGGACAAGATAAGAGTCATAAGTCTCTTTTGTTGCATCTGCTAGAAGAGAACCCAAGCATCCTTGAAGTTTGCGAGACGAGCCTCCACGGGCATAGCGAGAGTGGCTACATAGATCATTGAAGTTAGGGAAAAAAGGCAGTGGGACGAGTAGGAGGTTGGAAGGTGAGCCAATGACGAGGAGGTGATTTAGAGGCAAGGTATGAGCAGAAAGAGAGAAAGGTGATGGAGCCGAAAGTGATGGGGAGCAGGGATAAAATAATTGGGCAATGAATCAAAGGAGTTGAGGGTATCGCCATAATGAATGCGAAGGAGACTAGTAAATGGAATTAAAGAAGAGGGAGATCCCATAATGGAAAGAAATATGAGAGGGATGTACCAAGCAAGGGTGAGGTACCATCGATGAATCATAACCAAAGAAGAAGTAGGACAACCATAGTGAGCCATGATCCAGGCACTACATGTCATTGTGGTGTAATTACTCCCCATTAAGTGAGGCGACATTGGTATGAGGAGGGTAGAAGACACCAACAAGCTGAGGAGATGCATGGCGTTCTGCCTAGAGTGGCGGCCCCACCTGCAGTCTCTTCCCTGTCACCCAATACAAGGGTTGTCATATCTTGGTGTTGAAATCAACGCAACATATCGATTTTCTTTGTATTGTTTCTTTAATTAATGCACTAATTCAGTTTTCAATTTGTTATCATTGAAATCAATGTACCATATTAGTTCGTGTTAATGGTTATTGAAATTATTGCAACTACTTGATTTCTCTAAATTTTTTATCATTGTGTCATCATTAAATTAAATGCACCATGTTATAGCACAGGTTGTAGGTTGGGGTTGTAGGTTGGGAAAATCCTGACCTAACCACAAAAGCAAGTGTTGCAACTTGGGAATCATACACACAATGTAACCTCGATGTAGATCCCGCACTTGGAGGGTGACTAAGGTAACTCCTGGGAGGCAATCCTAGAGAGCCTAGGGCAAAAGAGAAGGATGAAGGGAAGTGTAAGGAGCAGTCCCCTGGAAGGTCAAGTGATGGAAGAAATGGTTGGTTGGAAAAGGTAAGTGAAGAGAGGTAAATGGATACCAATTGATGAGATAGTTGTTGATGCACCTGTACCTGCCTGAAACACAAGAAAAGACACCTTGCAATGCCATGTGTTAGTATGGATCAACAAGTTAAGCTTGTTATCCATAATTTACAGCAGCGTATGACAATTTATATCAGAAAATAAAGTATCCAAAACCAACATATAAGAACAAGATCAATTGGCAATATCACCAATGAATTTAGTAATCAATTATGACTTGAGCATAGTACTTTAAGGTTGAATAAAGCAAGTTGTTATAAAATGATTTTCTACAGTAAATTATCAGTCTTATGAATGTAGCATCCAATGACATGCAGAATCTAAATCAACCATAGAAAAACCCCCAAAACTAGCCTAAACAATGCACCCTAGTTAGTGGAATTAGTGGCTAAAAAAAGGAGGAAAGTTAGGGGCTAGTTAGTGAGATATTAGCACCTAGGGTTAGTGATTTTTTGTAGCCTAATGGTTGTAGAAAACAATTTAGTACAACAATTAGAAATTATGGAAGAGAAGGGATGCCCTAAGGGAGGAAAATCTCACAAGGCATCAAGATCATTATCCAAAAGAGAAAGCTTGTAAAGGTTTAAATTTCAAGTTTGTCTAGGAAAATGTTTTGTATCTCGAATGAAAATTAAAATATGATTAGTTCCTTACTATTGGGTTTATGAGGTCAATGAAATAGGTGGCTTGGCTAAGCACTTGGGGTTGTACTCCCTTATAGTTCCCAAGTGTAGCTAAGTCAATCTAGGAGATGCCAAGAGGGTGTATGCCCTTGTACTTCTCTTGGCACAACCTTGAAAAATATATTTGACCTTGAGAAGCAATACTTGGATTGAAATGTTTGATCTACAAAACCCTAGGGGTGTAAGCCCTTTTACTTCCTAGGGTTTGCAAAACAAACCAAGGTGACCTTGGAGGGTTTTCGCTCTTGAATTTCTCCAAAGACAACTTGTAAAAAATGACCTTTCTTAACCAAGAGAGCAAACCTTGGGGAGGGTGTATGCCCTTATACTCCTCCAAGTGTTATAACCAACAACCATTATGGAAAAAATCAATACAAAAGAAAATAAATGCATATTTTCCCTTACCAAATCCACAGAAAAAGCTAGATCAAACCCTAATCTTCCAAGTTAAGTCCATCCACATACATGAGAAAGAGTCTCCAAGCATAGAACATCACTTTTCACCATCAATAGTAAAGATAAGCCATAACAATTGCAAAAGAGAGGTAATCGCTCCAATAATAGTGAAAAATGCAGCTAAGTATCCTTCTCCATAAGGGAGAGCTATGATAAAAATGAGATCTTATTGTCTCTATTTATACAAAATGTAGCTAACATAGTTTGTCCACATACTTTAGGGTAAAACACAATATTAGGGGTTAACAACCCTAATATTTCCCCTTTTACAAAATAATATTAAACAATTCCTTTAAATTTTCACTTTTGCACAAATAAAACCCTAATTTAGAATGACGTCACCCCATTTAGGGGATGTTTTGGAATTAGGAGAAAGTTGTTGGTGTAGGAGGAGGGTGTCTAGACTTTCCAAAGCCACATGTCAAGCATCCAAATATCTTCCTTCAAGGTTAAGACCTCAAACCCCTCAAAATGTCCAAGTGCCAAAGCATATCATCTCACCACCATGCCCTAGCCCCCAACACATGATGTCATGCTAAAAAAAAGGACATTTTGCCTCTGCTGGGAAAATCATTTAGCAAGTGAGGGCTAGGCCATGTCATCGAAGCCATCATCAAGGCCTTTCAAGTCTGATCTTTCTCATCTGGCATGCGGGCCTTTGACATCCAACCTGTGGGCTTGTAGCCCCATGGAAGCCCAAGCTAGGCTTGTTCTCCCAAAATTGTCCACCAACTAGGTCCTACAAAGACAAATGAGCACACCCTCCAAGGATATCAAGTCATAAAATCATGATAAGTGAATCCAATCAATAAGTAATCCATATAAGCATGTGCATCAAGGAGAGTTTCCAAGAGATCCCTCTCCGAGCCATATAAAGTGGATGAAGTATTTGGGGTCAACACTCAATGGGCATAGGGCTCATGACATATAAGGGGTTGTAGTGTCTCATTCATGGGTGCCTTTGTAGAGGGTGTGTGGTACCTTTGTCCGGAATGCACGTTTTGCAAGCCCATCAATTTCCTTTTTTCTTTATTTCTTTATTTTCTTTCAATATAGCATAAGGATAGGTTGAAGATCATTACCCTGGCATGGTGACAAAATGATGGAAATTTCACCCACAAACACCTAATGGAAATGAGAAGATTGGCTCGTGATGAGACCCCCTTTCTCTCTGCCATGTAACTGAGGGTCATTACCCTGGTTTGGTGACTGGAGGATGGTAATGTCATACCACTAGATATTCATGGACGTGATAGGTCAGCTCGTGATGAGACCTTCTATCATTAAACCAACCTTTTAAGCATTGTTTATTATATTGTGGGTCCCCTTTACTCAAAGATAAGTGTTTTATTGCTTTCTTGGGTGATCCCCGGGCGAAGCATCTTGACAGTTTATACAAGGCTTTTATATTTTACCCAACTGATCTGGATTTTATGAGAAGAATGAAATGAATAAAGATTATTAATAGGTTCTTAACACCAAATAATAGAGATACAGTAAAAATGGTTTTCTATTCAATAAGGAAATAAGATGAAACTACAAAATGCAACAGAAACAAGCTTGTTGGAATGGTGGCGGCTTATCTCTGAGTAGAGATGTGACGGTTGCGCTCATTCACAAGAAGATCATTACAATGAGGCTCTGAAGTCCTTCTTACAATAAACAGGAATGCAAAAAACCCTAGACATCCAAAAACCTAACCCTAGGAGATGAAGCACCAAAAGTAATGTGGGCCTCGTCTGGGTAAGTTAGTACATCAACTTCCTAGGGTCGTAACTTTTGCATGCGATCTCTATTTTAGGCGTATGATAGCCCGTTGGAAATGTATCGTCAAGGATATTGAATTTTGGGGATCAATCATGCCTTTGGCTATCATTAAGAAGCTATATCCCGAAAAACCTTCATTTAGGCCCTCAAAATGGCCTCGAAAGTTAAAACTGCTAAAAATAGTAAATTGCCAAAATTGACAGAAAATGGTTTTGAGCCAGTTGGAAAAGGTGGGTGGCCACTGATATCCACCTGGATCAATCCTCCCTCATAAGGAATAAATGGTATCCATTGCGTTGAGTTCCCCCACCATAAGGAAATTTCTGCTGAATTTGGCCACAGGTGAGCCACTTGCCTTGGTGCAGGAGCTACCCTGCTTTGACGACTCAATAAAGTTGGATCCTTTGTTGTTGAGTGCCCTTGATATGTGTGTCCACAATATAATCATTGGATGCCTGTTGTATGCAGTCGGGGTTGAGCTCTGTTGGTTTCATTTGTTTTTCTACATCTGAGGTGTCTAATAATGGTGGGAAATAAGGACGAAGGAGATCCACGTTGAACACTAGGTGCAGGCCAAGGAAAGGAGGAATGTTGAGCTCAAAAGCATTATCCCCCACAGCCTTGGTGATAGTGTACAACCCATAATGGAGTGGGAGAATATTATGATGGGGTCCTACAAGGCGTTCTTTCTGCAAGTGCAACCAAACTTTGTCGCTCACCTGAAACTTATGTGGAACCCGATGTTGATCATGGTGTTGTTTGTACTTGTCATTGGACTTATGTAGGATATCCGAAACCTGTTGGTGGATGTGTTGGATCTTCTCAATGAACTGAGTGACTCTGTCATCTTCAGTTGGACTAGGATATGAGTCGGTCAAGGTGATCGCAAGGGGAAGTGCAACATCTATGGGACCCAATGGTTGGAATCTCAACCCCACCTAAAAGGGGTTGTGGCCGGTTGAGATATGCAGGGCTAGGTTGTAGCTATGTTGGACATAGGGAAGGATCTCATCCCATGTACGAGGGTTCTTTGAATTATACATGCAAAGGATATGCACAATCATTCGATTTACAACCTCAGTTTGACCATCTGTCTGGGGGTGGAAGGCTGTGGATTTGTTGAACTTGGTGTCCAGCAGTGACCAGAGGCTCGACCATAATGTGCTGAGAAATCGACTATCCTGATTTGATACAATGGTTTGTGGGATTCCAAAATGTACCTAGATTCGTTCAAAGAAGAGCTTGGAAGTGGCCTATGTTGTGATGTTCTTCTTGCAGGCAACCAGAATCGCCATCTTAGAAAAACGATCAATAACCACAAAAACACAGTCATTTCCCCGCTTGGTGGACAAGAGGCCCAACATGTAGTCCATTGAGATGGATTCCCATGGCCTGTCAGGAGTAGGAAGAGGGGTGTACATGCCATGTTTCTTAGTGGTCGGTTTGACAATAGCGCAGGCAGTGCAGGACCTGATATACTTGCTGACCTCCTATCAAAGTTTCAGCCAGTAGAAATGTTTTTGTAGCATCTCCACTATCTTTTTGACGTCGAAGTGTCATGCCACCCGATGTAGTGGGCTTCCCAGATCATCTTCGCTCACTCGTTTGATGGAACACATATGTGGCCCAGACAACACAACAACCCATCCTGAATATGGAAATTATCAGCAACTACATTTGCACCCAACATTTGGTAGGTGGTGGCGAAGTCTGGGTCCTTCTCATAGAGTTGGGGCCATCCAAAGGTCTCATGGTCACATGAGTCTAGCACCATGGTGAGTGTCGCGACTGGCGGTCTGCTGAGGCAATCAACGACATGATTGGCGTTTCCTATTTTATACTTGATGTTGAGGTGGAATTGTTGCAAGTATGTGGACCACTTTTGATGGCAATCATTCTGAAATTTCCCTTGTGTCTGCATGAACTACAATGGCTTATGATTAGTGTAGATGATTGTCTTCTTCCCAAGAATGTAACGTCTCCACTGGCGGCAGGCTTGCACAATGGATTAAATTTCTTTTTCATAAGTAGGGTACTTACATACAACATCTGATAGTGTCTCACTATGATAGGCCATGGGGTGGTCGTGCTGAGTGAGAACGATGCCCACTGCATACTCTGAATCATTTGTCTCGATATCAAAGGGTTGTTGCAGGTCTGGTAGTGAAAGTATTGGAGCTGAGCACAAGTGCTGCTTCAAATTGTCAAACGCTTGTTGTTGGGACCAGCCCCACGCAAATTTCGCCTTACCACCACCCCTGGATATTTGGCCGAGGGCCCATGCAATATGGGAGAATCCCAACACGAACCTGCGATAGAAATTGGCAAGGCCCAAGAAGCTCCGAAGCTGAGTAAGTGTGGTTGGGGCTAGCCACTCACGGATGACTTGGATCTTGGCTGGATCCACATGTATGCCATGCTGATCAATTATGTAGCCCAGGTAATGGACCCTGTCCATGCTGAAGGAGCATTTTTCCAAGTTGGCATATAGCTTGTGATGTCGAAGGGTGTGCAGAACCTCTTGAATATGATGCAAGTGTTCGGCCCAAGTCTTGTTGTAAATGAGAATGTCATCCAGATACACAACTACAAAAGTATTGGTGAATGGTCACAGGATATCGTCCATCATCCTCATGAAAGTGACTGGAGCATTTGTCAAACCAAAGGGCATGACCAACCATTCAAAAAGGCCTTCCTTTGACATGAAGGTGGTTTTCCATACATCTATCTATTCTATCGGGACCTGGTGGTAACCAGACTTCAAATCAATCTTACTAAAGTATTTGACCCCTATGAGTTGATCAAGGAGGTTGTCGATTCAGGGAATCGGGTACGGGTTTCTGACTGTGATTTTATTTAGATCCTGATAATCAATGCAGAGTCGCCAGGTTCCATCTTTCTTCTATACTAGAATGATTGGGCTCCTGCAAGTTGATGAGATGGAATGGATGTGCCCCTTGTGGAGAAGTTCTTGGATCTATCGCTTGATCTCCTCATTCTCTAACAGAGAGCGACAATAGACTGGACCATTGGGAAACGGTGCGTTGGTGGTCAGATCGATGGCATGCTTGACCTGACAGTGCAGGGGTACCCCAGTGGGTGAGGAGAAGATATCTAAGTATTCTTCCACGACCTTATCTACTTGCTTCTGCTGTGTGGAGAGGTCGGCCGCAGAGACCCTGGAGATGGCTGCGATATTTTGCTTATTCTGAGAGTGAATCACCAAGAAGACAAACTTCCCCATCTGAGAGATGACCTTCCTGCATTTCTTAGCAGAGATCAAGGAAATAACACTAGGTAGGACTACCTCGGGTATCTTGTACAATTTCCTGTTCAAAGTAATAATAACACTATGAGGCCTAGACTCATATACAACATGACGTTTCCATAAATAAGGTTGTCCCAAAATCACATCACAAACTTCAAGAGGAGAAACATCACGTAATACCTTGTCTTTGAAGGGCTTGATGTCGTATGACAGTCGACACTGTTATCTGACGCAGAGATTGCTTCCTTGGCAGAGCCATCCAATGGTGTAGGGTTGTGGGTACGGTGTTGTCGGCAGGGACAGCCGCTTGACGACCTCTACTGATATGAGGTTCTTCTGGCTACCGCTATCAACGATGAAGTGCAATGGGGTGCCTTTTACCGACATCTATGAATGGAAGAGGCGTTTTCCTTCTTCTGGCTCGTCTGGTTCACCAGGATGGAGCTTGGTGGTAGCAACAGTAGCACTGGGTTCTGCGTCAATGATCTGTCTTCCCCTTTCTAGTTCTGGCTCAGAGTCTGAACCCGCATTTGATTCAGACACTTTCACTTTGGCCACCAACGACTTTTTTGAGTGGTAGTCGGCAGTGTTATGCCAAGGGCTCTTATGGAAGTTGCACCACTTCCCGGTATCTTTGTTTGTCTTGCTGGTGTCCTTATTTGCTTATTGCTTGGACTGGTTGTCCTGATATTGTCCATATTTTATCTATCCTTTGTTCTGTGGGTTGGGGACACCCTTTCTTGGATTTTGTTGTGAGGGGTTCCCAGGCCCAAATTGTTGTGTCTTTTGTTTGAGCTTCTATTCGATTTTGACAGCATATCGCTAGGCCACGCCCACGGATGAGATGTCCAGAAATTCCATTTCAGTGTGGATGTATCTATGTAGAGCGTCGTGATACTTGAGAACCATATGTTTCTCTGAAAATTTGATACCTATCTTGGTACGCAAGGTATGAAAGATATTTGTGAAATCTGGCACTGCTTGGTCTCTTTCTTGCCACAGTGTGGTTTATTTGGTATACAAGTCGTCATAACTTCCGACAGGGTAGTATTGTTCCTCAATAACATCCTTGAAGGATTCCCAAGTGGCTGTGACTGTAAATAATGAGGGTTCCTCTATTTCCTTTTGCTCACATAAAGTTTCCCACCAATCTTTGACATGGGGAATGGCTTTGAGTGCAAAAGTAATTTTTTCTCTATTCGAAAAGTTATGGACAGAAAAATACCCTTCTAGTAGATTCAACCACTTGTCTACAACATCTGTGTCTATCTGGCCTTTAAATATTGGAATATTGAAGTTTATTTGTACCTTGAAGGGGGTGGCACCTCTGCTCGAAGAAGATGTGTCCCCTGTTGGTAGCCGCCGAAGGATTTGCGCGAAACTATCCATCATCTCATTCCTTTGTTGCGTGAGGGATTCCTTAATCAACAGTTTGAAAGGATATCCTGTCCTGTCATATTTTTTTTCTCCTACCACGAGAGGTCACTTGGGCGTGTGATATCTTTTTTCCTCAAGAGAAACAAGCTCGAGACCCAACTCTTTGTACTCCGACCTCGTTGGGGACATGCATTAAGACGACAAGGAACATACTGCTCTGATACCACTGATCCAGATTTTATGAGTAGAACGAAATGACTACAGATTATTAACAGGTGCGTAACACAAAATAACATAGATACAGTAAAACTAGTTTTCTATTCAATAAGGAAATAAACTGGAACTGTAAAATGCAGCGGAAACAAGCTTGTTGGAATGGTGGCAGCTTATCTCTGAGAAGAGATGTGACAGTTGCACTCATTTGCAAGAAGATCATTACAATGAGGATCTAAAGACCTTTTTACAATAAAAAGGAATTCCAAAAACCCTATACATACAAAAACCTAACCCTAGGAGATGAAGCACCAAAAGTCATGTGGGCCCCATCTGGGTATGTTAGTACATCAACTTCTCGAGGTCGTAACTTTTGCATACGATCTCCGTTTTAGGCGTATGATAGCCCGTTGGAAATGTATCTTAAAGGAGATTCATTTTGGGGGCTCAATCATGCCTTCAACAATCATTGAGAAGACCGATCCCAAAAAACCTTCGTTTAGGCCCTCAAAATGGCCCCAGAAGTTAAAAATGCTAAAAATAGTAAATTGCCAAAATTGCCAGAAAACTATTTTGAGCCATTTGGAAAAGGTGGGTGGCCATCGATATCCACCTGGATCACCGAAGCCAACCCCTCTAGGCCATTATCCCCTTCTTCCCATAGAATGAGGGACAACCCCCTCTTGGGTCAATAAACCCTAAAATCCCAAGAGATAATGAAATGGAGGGGAATAATGATGGAAAGTGGTAAGTATGGTCGGGAACAGTACAATGGATCATTAAGGGAGTTCCTAGTATCAAACCCATTCCCAAATAATACCACTTACTAGGGAGAAATGTCAACCACCAAGGTGAAGCAGGGAAAAAGGCATAATGTCCAAGCATATATCATGAAGTCTAAATCAGTCTAAGATACAACATAATCAAATTTCTTGAATATTGAAATGATGCTCACAATAATACTAACTTGTACCTCATGGAGCAAGGCCCACTTCCTTCCGGAAGCCAACTGGTGTGGTGGATGCCATCTGCAAAACTGTAACCATCTATGGTGGTGAGTGGGTTTTCCATCTGTATAAAAGGGTGTTGTTGGCAATGTAGTCTCTTGACACTCCATATCTACATCGTGAGGGCCTCAAGACATGATCTCCTTAGTTATACACAAAATGGGGATAACATTTGGCTCCTAATTGGGGACATGTGCTCATCGTAGAGTGCATGAGAACTGCAACATCTCCTGGTAGACCTGAGCCTGTAAGGAAACATCAAATTTTCAAGTGCAGGATGCCCTACTCATCCTTGTCCTCATATGATCATAATCAAAACCCACTAAACTAGAAAAATAAAAATTTGACATTTTTTCAATAAATTTATAAACTAAGCATGAAATCAATAGTGCAAGTAGACAAAAATGAAAATGAAATGCATATAAACTAAATGAGCAATCAAAATTCAAATGCAGGGAAGCAATATGACTTACCTACTTACCTAGGGTCTTGGGACCCTGAGTATTAATCCATGAAGGTGTCAGGTGAAATCGTACAACCAGTGCAACCACCTGATCATCAAACGAAGACATTTCCCCTTGTGATTAATCATGTGAAACAAGAAAGATAATTCTACAACATAGCAATCATGAGCATAAAAATATATATAATCAATCATGAAATAAAACTCATGGAGATGGGTGGGAGGGAGGAAATCTTGTTGAAAAGATAAACCACAATCACGATCGTCCTGGAAATATCGTTTGCAAGAATATCCAAAATTCCGATATATCCATCTATGGAGTGGAATAGATGATGGATCATCTTCATCCTCACTTATAAGATCACTACTCCCTGAAGGTTGAGAAAGGACAAGAGATCCAAAGAAAACCCTATGATTTCCCAAACAAGAGGAAACGGGGTAAGGCATAGCCTTAGAGGAAAACTCCTTTGTCGAACTCAGGAAACATCTCTTCTTTGTTTGCAAATCTCTGCCCAAAGTCTCAACATGAAAGTACTTATGTTTGGTAGTATGGACCTTGGATTTATTTGGGCAGGACATAACCTAGTGTCTATCAAAATATGAGTATGGTGGTTGAAAATCATTCTGAAAACGCTGCGTCAAGTCGTCCTTGAAAGGATGGAAAAAATATGTGATCATGTCACCATAATCATCCCAAACATTTGAGTCATACATGTACGAAGATCAATCCTTTGTTTGAGGGATGCCCTCAACGTCATAAGTGGGATCTCTGTCAAAGGTGAAAAGGCTCATGTCCCATCCACATTTTCCAATCTTTATGAAAGTGCCAATATGTTGATTGACTGCATCTGAGGCCTCTTCACTTCCAGGATCATGGAACATGATGTTATCAATATCCTCAAAAGAGTAATAACTCATAGTGTTCTCCTCTTGATCTTCAACATGATAAGCTTCATCAGGGTCTTCTTGGAAGCTTTCTTCATAAGCATGTTCTTCAAGCACCTCTTCATTTGTGAGGGATTGGTCTTCAGAAGATTCATGCAATAACTCTTTTAATTGGTTCATCGGCTCTTCAACGACTTTATTAGTATCTTTTTCCCTTTCCATCTGCAAAATTTCATTCCATGAGGGATGGTAGGGTCTTGGTTGATTCCAATGTGCCATAGTCCCATTGACTAGAAGAAAACCTCAAAGGATTTTCCAGGGGAGAGAAAGGATTATAAAAGGATGAAAGGGGAGAGTAGGGGAAAAGTGAGTAAGTGGAAGGTGGGTTTGAGAAAGGTGGAGTCACCAGAAAAACTTTAGAGAAGGTTTTTCAAAGGAAAAAGGTAGGTTTTTGGAGTGGATTCGCCAAGAAATCTCAGGATGAAGGCTTTGGGAAAGAGACTTTCCAAAAGTGTTGTTTAGGGAACAAAGAGGATTCAAAATCCTCCCCGTAAATGGTGCCAAAATGTTATAGCACAAGTTGTAGGTTGGGAAAATCCTGACCCAGCCACAAAATCAAGTGTTGCAATTTGGGAATCCTACACCCAATGTCACCTCGATGTAGATCCCGCACTTGGAGGGTGACTAAGGTCCCTTCCGGGAGGCGATCCTGGAGACCCTAGGGGGAAACAGAAGGACAAAGGGAAGTGTAAGGAGAAGTCCCCTGGAAGTTCAAGTGATGGAAGAAATGATTGGTTGGAAAAGGTAAGTGAAGAGAGGTAAATGGATACCAAGTGAAGAGATAGTTTATGGTGCACCTGTACCTGCCCGAAACACAAGAAAAGACACCTTGAAATGCTATGTGTTAGTATGGATCAACAAGTTACGATTTTTGTCCCTAATTTTCAGCAGGG
The DNA here is from genome assembly GCA_032191745.1 of Picea mariana. Classification (NCBI taxonomy): domain Eukaryota; kingdom Viridiplantae; phylum Streptophyta; class Pinopsida; order Pinales; family Pinaceae; genus Picea; species Picea mariana. The sequence continues at coordinate 182,656 of JASDQU010372546.1, forward strand.
GATGACAATTTATATGAGTAAATAAAGTATCCAAAGCCAACATATAAGACACAAGATCAATTGACAATATCATCAATGAATTTAGTAATCAATTATGACTTGAGCATGACACTTTAAGGTTGAATAAAGCAAGTTGTTATAAAATGATTTTTTGTAGTAAATTATGAGCCTTATGCCTATAGCATCCAATGACATGCAGAAGCTAAATCAACCATAGAAAAATCCCCAAAACTAGCCTAAACAATGCACCCTAGTTAGTGGAATTAGTGGCTAAAAAAAGGAGGAAAGTTAGGGGCTAGTTAGTGAGATATTAGCACCTAGGGTTAGTGATTTTCTGCAGCCTAATAGCTGTAGAAAACAAGTTAGTACAACAATGAGAAATTATGGAAGAAAAGGGATGCCCTAAGGGAGAAAAAACCCCCAAGGCACCAATATCAGTATCCAAAAGAGAAATCTTGTAAAGGTTGAAATTTCATGTTTGTCAAGGAAAATGTTTTGTATCTCCAACGAAAATTAAAATATGATTAGTGCCATACTATTGGGTTTATGGGGTCAATGAAATCGATGGTTTGGCTAAGCACTTGGGGGTGTACGCCCTTGTAGTTCCCAAGTGTAGCTAAGTCAATCTAGGAAATGCCAAGAGGGTGTATGCCCTTGTACTTCTCTTGGCACAACCTTGAAAAATATATTTGACCTTGAGAAGAAAAACTTGGATTGAGATGTTTGATCCAAAAAACCCTAAGGGTGTAATCCATTTTACTTCTTAGGGTTTGCAAAACAAACCAAGGCGACCTTGGAGGGTGTACTCTCTTGTAGTTCTCCAAAGACAACTTGTAAAAAATGACCTTTCTTAAGCAAGAGAACAAACCTTGGGGAGGGTCTATGCCCTTATACTCCTCCAAGGGTTCTAAACAACAATAATTATGGAAGAAAGAAAGACAAAAGACAATAAATGCAAATTTTCCCTTACCAATTCCCAAAAAAAATCTAGATCAAACCCTAATCTTCCAAGTTAAGTCCATCCACATGCATAAGAAAGAGTCTCCAAGCATAGTGCATCACTTTTCACCATCAATAGTAAATATAAACCATAACAATTTCAAAACAGAGATGAATTGCTCCAAGAATAGTGAAAATTGCAGCTAAGTATCCTTCTCCACAAGGGAGAGCTATGATAAAAATGAGATCTTATGATCTCTATTTATACAAAATGTAGCTAACATAGTTTGTCCACATACTTTAGGGTAAACCACAAGATTAGGGGTTAACAACCCTAATATTTCCCCTTTTACAAAATAATATTAAACAATTCCTTTAAAATTTCACTATTGCACAAATAAAACCCTAATTTAGAATGGCGTCACCCCTTTAGGGGACGTTTCGACATTAGGAGCAAGTCATTGGTGTAGGAGGAGGGTGTCTAGGATTTTCAAAGCCACATGTCAAGCATCCAAATATCTTCCTTCAAGGTCAAGTCCTCAAACCCCTCAAAACGTTCAAGTCCCAAAGCATATCATCTCACCACCATGCCCTAGCCCCCAACACATGATGTCATGCTAAAAAAGAGGACGTTTTTCGCCTCCTAGGAAAATCGTTTGGAAAGTGAAGGTTGGTTCATGTCATCCAAGTCATCATCAAGGCATTTAAAGTCTTATCTTTCTCATCTGGTATGCGGGCCCCTAACATCTTACATGTGGGCTTGTAGCCCCATGGAAGCCCAAGCTAGGCTTTTTCTCCCAAAAATGTCCACCAACTAGGTCCTGCAAAGACAAATGAGCAAGACCTCCAAGGATCTCAAGTCATAACATCATGATAAGTGAATCTAATCAATAAATAGGCCATCTAATCATGTGCATCAAAGATCACTAATCAAACAATTAACAACTCAAAGATACTATGCGAGTTGTCAAGCTTGAATATGGGAGGGTTGACGAGGTGTCCTATTGGGTATATCTTTCCCTAGGTCAAGGAGAGTTTCCAAGAGATCCCTCTCTAAGCCATGTAAAGTGGATGAAGTGGTTGGAGTCAATTCTCAATGGGCACAGGGCTCATGCCATATAAGGGGTTGTAGTGTCTCATTCATGGGTACTTTTGTAGAGGGTGTGTGGTACCTTCATCCACAATGCACTTTTTCCAAGCCCGTCAATTGCCTTTTATATTTATTTCTTTATTTTCTTTCAATATAGCATAAGGATAGGTTGAAGGTCACTTCCCTGGCGTGGTGACCAAATGATGGAAATGTCACCCACAAAGACCTAATGGAAATGAGAAAGTTGGGTCCTGATGAGACCCTCATTCTCTCATCCATGCAACTGAGGGTCATTACCCTGGTTTGGTGACCAGATGATGGTAATGTCATACCACTAGATATTCATTTACGTGATAGGTCATCTCGTGATGAGACCTCCTATCCTTCAACCAACCTTTTAAGCATTCTTTATTATATTGTGGGTCCCATTTACTTAGAGATAAGTGTTTTATTTCTTTCTTGGGTGATCCATGGAAGAATAATCTGGAAGGTTTAAAGAATTCTTTTATCTTTTACCCAACACCAACCCCTCTGGGCCTTTATCCCCTTCTTCCCATAGAATGAGGGACAACCCCTTCCTAGGTTAATAAACCCTAAAATCCCAAGAGATAAGGAAATGGAGGGGAATAATGATGGAAAGTGGTAAGTATGTTCAGGAACGATACAATGGCTCATTAAGGGAATTCTTAGTAGAAAACCCATTCCCAAATAATACCACTTACTGGGGAACAATTTCAACCACCAAGGTGAAGCAGGGGAAAAGGCATAATGTCCAACATATATCATGAAGTATAGAGAAATATAAGATACAACATAATCAAATGGATTGAATATTGAAATGATGCTCACAATAATACTGACGTGTACCTCATGGAGCAAGGCCCACTGCCTTCCGGGAGCCAACTGATGTGGTGGATGCCACCTGCAATCCTGTGACCATCTCTCATGGTGGGTGGGTTTTCCATTTGTGCAAAAGGGTATTTTTGGTCATGTAGTCTCTTGACACTCCATATCTGCAACTTGAGGGCCTCGAGACATGATCTCCTTAGTTATCCACAAAATGAGGATAACACACCCTATTGTTCTGTGTTATTATAGTTAAAATCAATGCAATTACTTGAGTGTTCTAAATCAGTTTTCATTGTATCATCACTCAAATCAATTTACACCATATTGTATTTCATAATATAATTAAATGTTTTATTTTTCCAATAGCCACTCAAGTCATTCAAGACTTTACAGAGCCATTTGAAGTATGATGTCTTTTAACATACTTGTAGATGAAGCAAAAGGATTCATCAACACCTCAATTCGTGCTTAGTGGTTTGTACCCATGAAAAAAAAATTGAGCAAATTGTTGGAACTCAATAGAACTTTGATTTCTAGAATGGGTAGAATGGAAGAAAAAATGATAATATAATAACTAATGATAAATTTACTCATTATTTTTAATTAAAATTTTCTATTATGATATGTGAATTTGTTAAACCATTAAGTAGCTTTATAGATGAATATCACAATTATAAATTAAGCTACTTTTATTATTCCTCTCTTTTGGAACTTGATATTTGGAGACTTTATTTTGCATTATCATTTATGAAATCAATGCAACTATTTGACTCCTCGAAATTATTTTTCACTATATCATCATTAAAATTAATGCACCTTATTTTTTTGTGTTGTATTATTAAATGTTTTATTATTCTAATAGCCACTCAAGTCATTGGGGACTTTAAAAACTCATTTGAAGGATCACATACTTGCAGAGTAAGAAAAAGGGCTTCATCAACATCTTAAGCTATGCCTCGTGGTTTGTAACCATGACAAACTCATCCAAGGGAATCACTGCAACTCAAAGGACCATTGATTTCTAGAATCACTGGTAATGGAAGAAACTAAATGAATACAATAAATAAAGATAAATTTGTTGATCCAAAAATTCCTTAGATGTTTATTAATCTTTAAAACATAATAACATCTACTTTATTTTTGAAATAAAAATGATCGTTTGACTGTTTGCAATTTGCATATGAATTAATTTATCTATCCAAATACACTTTAATGATAAACAACTTGTAAATAACTGAGTGGAAATAGAACAACAATATTAAAATCACATACACAACTTTGATAACGGAGTTCACCCAATTTGGGCTATGTCTTTGGGTCCGCTTC
>JASDQU010372546.1:186879-198112 GCA_032191745.1 Picea mariana
ATTATGAGCCTTATGCCTATAGCATCCAATGACATGCAGAAGCTAAATCAACCATAGAAAAATCCCCAAAACTAGCCTAAACAATGCACCCTAGTTAGTGGAATTAGTGGCTAAAAAAAGGAGGAAAGTTAGGGGCTAGTTAGTGAGATATTAGCACCTAGGGTTAGTGATTTTCTGCAGCCTAATAGCTGTAGAAAACAAGTTAGTACAACAATGAGAAATTATGGAAGAAAAGGGATGCCCTAAGGGAGAAAAAACCCCCAAGGCACCAATATCAGTATCCAAAAGAGAAATCTTGTAAAGGTTGAAATTTCATGTTTGTCAAGGAAAATGTTTTGTATCTCCAACGAAAATTAAAATATGATTAGTGCCATACTATTGGGTTTATGGGGTCAATGAAATCGATGGTTTGGCTAAGCACTTGGGGGTGTACGCCCTTGTAGTTCCCAAGTGTAGCTAAGTCAATCTAGGAAATGCCAAGAGGGTGTATGCCCTTGTACTTCTCTTGGCACAACCTTGAAAAATATATTTGACCTTGAGAAGAAAAACTTGGATTGAGATGTTTGATCCAAAAAACCCTAAGGGTGTAATCCATTTTACTTCTTAGGGTTTGCAAAACAAACCAAGGCGACCTTGGAGGGTGTACTCTCTTGTAGTTCTCCAAAGACAACTTGTAAAAAATGACCTTTCTTAAGCAAGAGAACAAACCTTGGGGAGGGTCTATGCCCTTATACTCCTCCAAGGGTTCTAAACAACAATAATTATGGAAGAAAGAAAGACAAAAGACAATAAATGCAAATTTTCCCTTACCAATTCCCAAAAAAAATCTAGATCAAACCCTAATCTTCCAAGTTAAGTCCATCCACATGCATAAGAAAGAGTCTCCAAGCATAGTGCATCACTTTTCACCATCAATAGTAAATATAAACCATAACAATTTCAAAACAGAGATGAATTGCTCCAAGAATAGTGAAAATTGCAGCTAAGTATCCTTCTCCACAAGGGAGAGCTATGATAAAAATGAGATCTTATGATCTCTATTTATACAAAATGTAGCTAACATAGTTTGTCCACATACTTTAGGGTAAACCACAAGATTAGGGGTTAACAACCCTAATATTTCCCCTTTTACAAAATAATATTAAACAATTCCTTTAAAATTTCACTATTGCACAAATAAAACCCTAATTTAGAATGGCGTCACCCCTTTAGGGGACGTTTCGACATTAGGAGCAAGTCATTGGTGTAGGAGGAGGGTGTCTAGGATTTTCAAAGCCACATGTCAAGCATCCAAATATCTTCCTTCAAGGTCAAGTCCTCAAACCCCTCAAAACGTTCAAGTCCCAAAGCATATCATCTCACCACCATGCCCTAGCCCCCAACACATGATGTCATGCTAAAAAAGAGGACGTTTTTCGCCTCCTAGGAAAATCGTTTGGAAAGTGAAGGTTGGTTCATGTCATCCAAGTCATCATCAAGGCATTTAAAGTCTTATCTTTCTCATCTGGTATGCGGGCCCCTAACATCTTACATGTGGGCTTGTAGCCCCATGGAAGCCCAAGCTAGGCTTTTTCTCCCAAAAATGTCCACCAACTAGGTCCTGCAAAGACAAATGAGCAAGACCTCCAAGGATCTCAAGTCATAACATCATGATAAGTGAATCTAATCAATAAATAGGCCATCTAATCATGTGCATCAAAGATCACTAATCAAACAATTAACAACTCAAAGATACTATGCGAGTTGTCAAGCTTGAATATGGGAGGGTTGACGAGGTGTCCTATTGGGTATATCTTTCCCTAGGTCAAGGAGAGTTTCCAAGAGATCCCTCTCTAAGCCATGTAAAGTGGATGAAGTGGTTGGAGTCAATTCTCAATGGGCACAGGGCTCATGCCATATAAGGGGTTGTAGTGTCTCATTCATGGGTACTTTTGTAGAGGGTGTGTGGTACCTTCATCCACAATGCACTTTTTCCAAGCCCGTCAATTGCCTTTTATATTTATTTCTTTATTTTCTTTCAATATAGCATAAGGATAGGTTGAAGGTCACTTCCCTGGCGTGGTGACCAAATGATGGAAATGTCACCCACAAAGACCTAATGGAAATGAGAAAGTTGGGTCCTGATGAGACCCTCATTCTCTCATCCATGCAACTGAGGGTCATTACCCTGGTTTGGTGACCAGATGATGGTAATGTCATACCACTAGATATTCATTTACGTGATAGGTCATCTCGTGATGAGACCTCCTATCCTTCAACCAACCTTTTAAGCATTCTTTATTATATTGTGGGTCCCATTTACTTAGAGATAAGTGTTTTATTTCTTTCTTGGGTGATCCATGGAAGAATAATCTGGAAGGTTTAAAGAATTCTTTTATCTTTTACCCAACACCAACCCCTCTGGGCCTTTATCCCCTTCTTCCCATAGAATGAGGGACAACCCCTTCCTAGGTTAATAAACCCTAAAATCCCAAGAGATAAGGAAATGGAGGGGAATAATGATGGAAAGTGGTAAGTATGTTCAGGAACGATACAATGGCTCATTAAGGGAATTCTTAGTAGAAAACCCATTCCCAAATAATACCACTTACTGGGGAACAATTTCAACCACCAAGGTGAAGCAGGGGAAAAGGCATAATGTCCAACATATATCATGAAGTATAGAGAAATATAAGATACAACATAATCAAATGGATTGAATATTGAAATGATGCTCACAATAATACTGACGTGTACCTCATGGAGCAAGGCCCACTGCCTTCCGGGAGCCAACTGATGTGGTGGATGCCACCTGCAATCCTGTGACCATCTCTCATGGTGGGTGGGTTTTCCATTTGTGCAAAAGGGTATTTTTGGTCATGTAGTCTCTTGACACTCCATATCTGCAACTTGAGGGCCTCGAGACATGATCTCCTTAGTTATCCACAAAATGAGGATAACACACCCTATTGTTCTGTGTTATTATAGTTAAAATCAATGCAATTACTTGAGTGTTCTAAATCAGTTTTCATTGTATCATCACTCAAATCAATTTACACCATATTGTATTTCATAATATAATTAAATGTTTTATTTTTCCAATAGCCACTCAAGTCATTCAAGACTTTACAGAGCCATTTGAAGTATGATGTCTTTTAACATACTTGTAGATGAAGCAAAAGGATTCATCAACACCTCAATTCGTGCTTAGTGGTTTGTACCCATGAAAAAAAAATTGAGCAAATTGTTGGAACTCAATAGAACTTTGATTTCTAGAATGGGTAGAATGGAAGAAAAAATGATAATATAATAACTAATGATAAATTTACTCATTATTTTTAATTAAAATTTTCTATTATGATATGTGAATTTGTTAAACCATTAAGTAGCTTTATAGATGAATATCACAATTATAAATTAAGCTACTTTTATTATTCCTCTCTTTTGGAACTTGATATTTGGAGACTTTATTTTGCATTATCATTTATGAAATCAATGCAACTATTTGACTCCTCGAAATTATTTTTCACTATATCATCATTAAAATTAATGCACCTTATTTTTTTGTGTTGTATTATTAAATGTTTTATTATTCTAATAGCCACTCAAGTCATTGGGGACTTTAAAAACTCATTTGAAGGATCACATACTTGCAGAGTAAGAAAAAGGGCTTCATCAACATCTTAAGCTATGCCTCGTGGTTTGTAACCATGACAAACTCATCCAAGGGAATCACTGCAACTCAAAGGACCATTGATTTCTAGAATCACTGGTAATGGAAGAAACTAAATGAATACAATAAATAAAGATAAATTTGTTGATCCAAAAATTCCTTAGATGTTTATTAATCTTTAAAACATAATAACATCTACTTTATTTTTGAAATAAAAATGATCGTTTGACTGTTTGCAATTTGCATATGAATTAATTTATCTATCCAAATACACTTTAATGATAAACAACTTGTAAATAACTGAGTGGAAATAGAACAACAATATTAAAATCACATACACAACTTTGATAACGGAGTTCACCCAATTTGGGCTATGTCTTTGGGTCCGCTTCTAATAGAGACCTCTTTATTAATGATCAAATGCTTTTGTTTTACAATGACCTTTCTCAGCATTGTTCAAACTTAGAAACAGAGTATGACATCGAATTCTTTCCAAAATTTTGATAAAAATAAGTATAAAGTTCATAAAGTTCTGTATTGGAACCATGCGACATGCATAACTATGTAGCTTCTAAGTCTAATTACCTTCAAGCATGAACTTCGAGACACTGTACCGCATCTGTGTGTGTACTTGTCTTGGTCCACGTGCCATTAAATAACATAGGTCAACCAAACCATGGCCTGACCTTGGTGCTTACATAAGCATCGAATTAATGACAAAGTTATTGGTTTGTTATAACAAACTGTAACTTATGGTCTAGTGGTTAAAACTCTGGGTTATCTGGGAAGAGATGACGGGTTGAAACCCGCAGACCTTCCCCAAGTTATTAAATATAAATAAATATAATAATAAATTTTGACCTATACATTATTGATGAAATGTTGTACAATTTTTAACTATATTTCCAACTTTATGAATTTTCTATTTAAAAAGTAAGTTTTAGTTGAATCTTCTATTAAAAAATATGCTAAGTATTACATTTCATTGATTTTTTATCAACATATATGCAAATATTGGATTTGGTTAATGAATGAAAAAATTAATTTGAATAGTTACTTTTATGAAATGTTATTTTTTCATTAGTTTTATTGATAACATTATAAGAGTTGTTCCTAATTAAATTTATAATTATTATATTTAAAAAAAAAGTATTATTAAAAAAAATTAATTAATTAATTTTTTAATTGAATTTAAATTATTAAATATGAAAACAAAATCATTAATAATAATAAAGTTTAATATGCACAATTGTTGTAAATGACTTTATAATATTTTGTTGTACCACCAACGTTATGAATCTCTTCATAAGGAAATGTAAGTATTAGATTTGGTTAGTAAAGAAAATAATTAATTTGTTAAGGTTAAAAGAATACTAAATTCAATTAATTTTTTATGAATATTTGAAAATATAAAAATTTAATACAACTCAATAAATAAAACAAACAAAAGTCCATGTGTAGATGTTATAGTACATAGTCTTTATATTTGATGTAATGATTGTAACATGCAACCAACCACTTTATAAAACAAATGTCAAATTAAGCAATACATTTACTTTAGTTCCATTGAAAATCCAAAAATACAATTGCTCAATCATATTTTTCTTATGCCTCAAGGGGAAGTCTAAAGGTAGACACAATGTAAGGAGTTTTTGAAGAGCGATTGGTGGTCTACAAAATTTATAGTTTAATAACAACTCATCGTTAGGAGACAAACTATGTATTGCATGCAGAACAACAAATATGGATGCCCTCCTTTTCATAAATAACTCTTTGTCATTGTAGTGTTCTTAAAAGGAACAATTTTCACTAAATAGTGAGGACCTACAACTATAAATGAACCCTGCAATGCTCCCATGAATTTATGGATGACCATCGATATATAACATGTTTTTCCCAATAAAGTTTCCAAAAGCATAATCATTCATGCACATACTATACATGAAAATGTTATGCTTTTATTTACCAATATTCAAGTAATCAAGCCAACTATAAACAGGACCACAAAATGACATAAGTGTCACAAATGTTTTGGGAAGAACGGGTACACGTGAAATGATAAACAACCCAAGATTTGCAACATCTATTTTAGGCTTGGAAATCATATAACTATTACCAAAAAAATAGACTTTGGTTCCAACATCAGACACAGACATGGAAGACGGCCAAACAACATACAAAACATGGTTGTAACAAGTTTGGTATTTACTTTGCAGATGCACAGGAAGAGGGAAGTCATCGCTACTTTCCAATAATTGAATATACTTTGGTTTGTACTTGGAAATTTTTGTTCTTCGCTCATACAATTTTTTGGATCTCCTAGTATAGATGTTTTGGGTAGTATTGATACCATACTTTGGATCACTAGAGATCTCTATTGACTCAAAAAAAGGAGACAACTTGGTCAATTTAGGATGAAACTTAGTTGATTTGGATTCCAAATTTTCAAAACAGGAGCATATGGAGGTGTTCATATATGTCTTTTCCATATCACCTATTGGATTCTTGACTGATGTGGGAGATATTAGACCATCAAATTTGGGTAGTCAATCATTAATATAATGAGACAATGTGACACATCGAGTGTTATTATTCAACCCTTTACATTTTGAACAACCATATGCTACTAGGGTGTCAAAAAGGAGATCCAATTCACTGTGTAATATTGTTGACCTAGGCTCATTGCTAGAAGATGTGATGTTACAATTGGCATGGAAAAACACCTGCCCATTTTCATCAAACATTTTCCTACGATATCTTTCTCTCGATAAAAGTGATCTAAGTGGATATCAGTGGCCACCCACCTATTCCACTAGCTCAAACACCAATTTCCATTTTGGCAATTTTTCTACAATTTTCTGGGTCTTAAACTTCTAGGACCATTTTGAGTCCCTAAACAGCGTTTTTTGGTTGTGGCATTGTCACACTATCAACATTATCCAAAGTGTGACGACAAAATGTGTATTCCTCAGATAGTTCTTTCCACCGAGTTATTGTGCGCCTAAAACGAAGATCATATGCAAAAGTTACGACCTCGGGAAGTTGATGTACCAACTTACCCCATCGGGGCCCACATGAATTTTGGCATTTCATCTCCTAGGGTTAGGTTTTTTTATTTTTAGGGTTTTTTCATTTATGTTTGATGTAAAAAAGACATTTATTTTTGGACTGGTGGAATATCTTGCACATTTGAACTTGATACTGAATCATGATCCTGGAAAATTCAATGAACAATTATTCAAATGCACATGCATAAATGACATAAATTAAATTAGATAAATTAATTATAAATAAATTATAGAATTACTTCAAATGGCGGGGGATAATGTGACGAACTTGCAACGACATAGAATGATTTAGAATCTGAAGAATTGGTCATTTGATATTATAACCTTTTTCCCCCTACATTTGAGCCAAAACCATCATCAATAAATGAACAAATTATTCAAACAAAGTTTTGGAAGCATAGAACAATCTAACTTCAAACAAAATTTTGAATGGTTTTTAAAAGTTATCGGTGCTCTTAATTAGTTAAAGATGCATCAATGTGTCTATGTATAAGAAAGTATCAGTGCGCTAAATTATGAAAAGCACTGAAGAGTCACCTCTTTTACTGCATTCACAAATAAAGATATCTGCAAAATTTAATTGTGGGGGTTTTCATTTCTATTATGTCAATAAAATTGAAGCCAATGCATTTGTACATGGATAGCAAACCAGGGTGCTTAAAATTATGTAGGGAACTGATTGTATAGTGAAAAAAAAAACAATTTTTTAAATGTATACATTTCTGATGATGCTTTTATACATACAAAGTGCACCAATGCACTTTATTATGCAACGATGCTTTAAAGTGCATCATTGGTCTTTAAAGCGTACAGGTGCACTAAACTGTATAGTGCATGGAAAAGGTAAGTGACAAAAAAACAACGATCAAGTTTATCATTAATGCGCTGAAATATACAATGAAAACTAAGTGGGAATTTCATTTTTCAAAATTTTTGTGTTTATAAATGAAAACACTATTCATTATTTCATTCTTTTGGAAAAATTTAGATGGGATATTTGAAGAGCCAACTTTGGAAGGGATCACCGTAGGCCACATACAAATCTACAAAGGAGAAATTTTAGGTATGTGATTTCATTCTATTGATCATCTCAATGTTTCCCTATTTGATTCAAACTATTTCTAGTGCATTCTCAAAAACAATAAAAGGGTTTCATAGTTACCTTCGGTATTGGAATCCATGGATTTATTGTTTTTTTTCTCGATTCCCCCAACCCATAGAACAAAGGGAAAAAAAAATAGACAGCCTCGGTACACCCAATCTAAGATGCAAATAAAGAAGGACAATGGAAAGACAAAGAAAGACATTGGGAAGTGGTGCGACTTCCATAAGATCCCCTAGCATAACATTGTTGAATGTCGCTCAAAGCAGTCATTGGTGGCAGAGGTGAAAGCATCTGAATTAGATGCAGGTTCCGACTTAGAGTTAGAACCAGAAAAGGGAAGATTGATTATTGATGTGGAACCCAATTCCACCGTTGCTACCACAAAGATCCAGTGCAATGAACCTGATGAGCCAGAGGTAGGCGAGCATCTCTTTCATTCACAGATGTGGGTGAAGGGTACTCCATTGCACTTCATTGTTGATAAAAGTAGCCAGAAGAACCTCATATTAGTAGAGGTCGTCAAGCGGTTGGCCCTGCCGACAACGCCGCACCCATAGCCATACACAAATGGCTTCGCCGAGGAAGAGATATCCGCGTCAGCCAACGATATCGCCTATCCTACGACATCAAACCCTTCAACGATGAGGTATTGTGTGATGTCTCTCCCCTTGAATTTTGTGATGTTCTTTTAGGCCAACCTTATTTATGGAAACATCATGATGTATATGATTCTAGGCCTCATAATGTTATTATTACTTTGGACTAAAAATTGTACAGGATACCCGAGGTAGTCCCACCTACTACCATTTCCTTGATCTCTGCCAGGCAATGTAGGAAGGTCATCTCTCAGACTAGGAAGTTTGTCTTCTTTGTGATTCACTCTCAAAGTGAGCGAAAGGATGCAACCATATCCATAGTCCCTACGATCAATCTCTCCATGCAACAGAAGCAAGTGGATAAGGTCATGGAATAATACAAAAACATCTTCTCCTCGCCCATTAGGGTAGCTCTACACGGTCAGGTCAAGCAATCAATTGATATGACTCTTGACACACAGCTACCCAATGGGCTAGCCTATTGTCACTTTCTGTTAGAAAACAAGGAGATCAAGCGTCAGATCCAAGAACTACTCCAAAAGGAGCACATCCGATCCAACTCATCACCATGTGGAATCCCAATCGTGCTTTTACAGAAGAAAGACAGGACCTAGCGACTCTGCATCAATTAACGGGCCCTAGATAAAATCACAGTTAGGAACCAGTACCCGATTCCTCGAATCGACGATCTCCTTGACCAGTTTAATGGGGCCAAATATTTTAGTAAGATTGATCTTACGTCTAGCTACCATCAGGTTCCAATAGAGCAGACAAATGTATGGAAAAATGCCTTCAAGTCCAAAGAAGGTCTTTTCGAATGGTTGGTCATGCCCTTCATTTGACGAATGCCCCAACAACTTTCATGAGGATGATGGACGATATCTTATGGAATTTCACCAATTATTTTGTGGTGGTGTATCTGGATGACATCCTCACCTACAACAAGAATTGGGCAGAACACTTGCAACATATTTAACAGGTTCTGCACACTCTGTGACAACACAAGCTATACACAAATTTGGAAAAATTATCCTTTGGCATGGACAGGGTCCAGTACCTAGGATACATTGTTGATGAGCATGGGGTGCATGTTGATCTCGTCAAGATCCAAGTCATTCGTGACTGGCCAAACCCAACCACACTCAGCGAGCTTCAGATCTTTTTAGGCCTTTTTAATTTCTATCACAGGTTCGTGTTGGGATTCTCCCATATTGCATGGATCCTCAACAATGTAACCAAGGATAGTGGTAAGGAAAATTTTGTGTGGGGCTTGTCGTAATAACAATCGTTCAATGATTTGAAGAAACGCTTGTGCTCATCCCAAGTGATCTCATTACCCGACCTACAACAACCCTTTGAGATCGAGACAGATGATTCAGACTATGTTGTGGGTGCAGGTCTCACTCAACATGGACACCCCGTGACCTATCATAGTGAAACACTATCGAATGTTGTCTGAAAGTACCCTACTTACGACAAATAAATGTACTCCATTGTGAAATCTTGCCGCCAATGGAGGAATTACATTCTCGGGAAGGAGACATTTAGCCACATCGATCATAAGCTACTATAGTTCATGTAGACACTGGAAAAATTGCATAATGAACGCCATCAGAAGTGGTCCACATACTTGCAAAAATTCCATCTCAACATAAAGTATAATATATTAAGCACCAACCACGTCATTTATTCTCTCAACTTCCCTCCAGTTTCAGCACTCACCACGATGCTAAACTCCTGCGACCACGAGACCTTCGAGTGGCCCCAACTCTATGAGAGAGATCTTGACTTCTTCACCACCTACTAGATGTTGGGCACAAACACAGTTGTAATTGATTTCCATCTTCAGGATGGGATACTGCGCCATTTGGTCCATCTCTACATGTCATCAAGCGAGCGAGCGAATCTGATTTGGGAAGCCCACTACAGTCGGGTGGCATGACGCTTCGACGTTGAAAAGAAAGTGGCAGTGTTGTAGCAACATTTCTATTGGCCGAAACTTTGACAGGATTTCAGCAAGTATATCAGGTATTACACTACCTACCTACTCTTGAAAGGCCCTGGAAATCCATATCGATGGACTACATGTCGGTCCTTCCATCAACCAAGCAGAGAAATGACTATGTTTTTTTGGTGGTTGATCTTTTTTCTAAAATTGTGATTCTCGTTGCCTACAAGAAGAGCACCACAACAGAGGCCACTGCCAAGCTCTTCTTCGAATGAGTGTGGGTACATTTTGGGATACCGTAAACCATTGTCTCAGATTGAGATAGTCAGTTCGTCAACACATTTTGGTTGAGCCTCTGGTCACTGTTGGACACCAAAATCACTAGATCCACTTCCTTCCACCCCCAGACGGATGGTCAAACCAAGGTTGTCAACTAGATGATCATGTATATCATGTGCATGTACAATTCCAAGCATCCTCTCACATGGGAAGAGAGTCTTCCCTATGTTCAACACAACTACAATAGAGTCCTACGTAGCTCAACCGACCACATCCCCTTTCAAGTGGGGTTGAGATTTCAACCATTGGGTCCCATGGATGTTGCACTACCCCTTACGACCACCCAGTAAGACTCATCCCATGGAACAGACATCCACTGATCATATCGTGGATACATAGGTCAAGGTCACTCACCAACATAGGATCTAGATTTATCGGGTTTTCAAACCAAGGCATCTCCTACACCAAGGCAAGTGGCTCACTTGGGGCCAACTTCAACAAAAATTTCCTCATCTGATGGGGGAACTCAATGTAATGGAGACCATTGCTTCTTGAGGGGGGAGTATTGATCGAGGTGGATATCGG
>JASDQU010372547.1:8152-37986 GCA_032191745.1 Picea mariana
AAGAAAAAAAACAATGTTAAAAAAACAAAATAAAAGATTAGCCAAAACATTGTTCAATTTTGAAATATAAAATAACGAAGGAAAATGCGAGTGGAAATTTTTTGAAATGCATATACAAATAGTCGATGTGATTAAACCCGCTATCACTATTTCAAGATTTTTTATTATTGTAATTATTTTCAAGTAGTATTTGGGTAGGTGTTAGATGCAGACTTGCTTTGGCTCAAAGCCACTCTCACATATGTGAGACCAATGGAATATATACATATTAACAAGGATTTGAATAGCAAGACGAGTAAGGATATATCTTATAAAAATGGAACTTTAATTTTTTTAAAAGTTCCCCAAATGGAGAAGGGAAATTACAAGAACCAACAATCATACAAGACTACCCTTTCGAGATATTGGAATTGTTGGATTGCACTTGTTATGGCATAGATATATTTATTACCAATTGTTGATTAACGCTGCAAAATAAATGTTAGAATAACGTATTAAGTAGATCAATTAATTTTGGGCATATATATATTTACTACCTATTGTTCTTGACATCGAAAAATAAATGATGTAATAACATATTAAGTACACCAATTAATTTTTGTTTAACTTTGTTATATATATAAAAGTTATTTATCACTATTTTGTAATCAATAAACAATGAGCGATACAGTAAAATATTTAACATATATTAAATATTTTTTTAAATGTAGAAACCAAATAGTGAGCATTGAGCGATAAAGTAATTGATGTGACATGCATGCTTTTTAAGTATTCTGAATTTTAAAAGTTTGAATTGGAAATTCTAACACAAATTAATTCAAATTACAACTATTTGTATTCTTTATTAACAAATTGCAAGAAAATTGAAGAGGATGATACTAAACATTGTGTTCTTACAAACTAATGTGTTTGAATGTAAATGATAATAAAGAAGTTTAAAATAAAATTAATTAAATAATTTATTTATTATTTCTTAAAGTTTTTAACTTTATAAAAACTTTAAACAAAAATGTTGAGGGACTCGTTACAAACAAACATATGGGATGGTTCATTGGCTAGATTATCTAATTGGCTCGGTAGATACTAGTTCTCGAAGCTGTAGTTCCATTTCCGATTGTATATCAAGACCCAAAGCCTGTGGACATTGTTTAACATGTGGTAGTACCTGTTAAATAACCATTTTTTCATGAACCAGACCCCCTTTATTTATAAGCCTCAAAGACAATCCTAGATCAAATAGTGGTAGAGCTATATGGAGTTCAAGTTTAAACAATTCCAATTT
The DNA here is from genome assembly GCA_032191745.1 of Picea mariana. Classification (NCBI taxonomy): domain Eukaryota; kingdom Viridiplantae; phylum Streptophyta; class Pinopsida; order Pinales; family Pinaceae; genus Picea; species Picea mariana. The sequence goes on from JASDQU010372547.1 coordinate 9,435, forward strand.
AAGTTGATCGAGTCTCATAATCACTTGCACCTGCGGTTACATTTGATCTAGTGGATTCTTAACCAAAAATTTGACCATCACCAAAGAGAACAACACCATTTTTTAATGAATAATTTACACATTGATTAAATTAAAATGTAAATATTAATTGTAATTAAAAAATAAATTAAAGAATATAATTGTATTATTTTTAAAATTCTGTGATTAAATTAAAATGTAATTTTTTTTTTTTGTAAGTAAGATTGTATAAAAAGCCTTCAAAAGGCAGAAATTACAGTATCAATGTTTTGTTCCAGGCTGTAAAAACTGAACTTCCCCGAGGGGAAACCAGTTCAGCTAGCCGAATAGGTCCATAAACCAAGTCTTAAATTACCAGTCATGACAGTTTGAGCATTGAAAAAAAAAATTGCAACCCCCTCTGGGTGACGAGATTGACATTTCTTCTAACGTTGACATAAGTTGAAACAAACAAAATATGACTATAGGGCCTATGTGGAAAGATAAGAGTTAGACACCCCGCTAACCAAGAAAAGAGACACCTGTGCAGATCAGGTGGTAGGCTTGTCGTGTGGCCACGCGTCCATGGAGGTGGCGATGGGCATTCGGTCCCCGAGTGGTGATGCTTCCTCCTCGAATGGTGTCGCGTCTTCCTCCATAGTCCCGTGCAGAGCTGGTGCCATAATCGATGGCTCAACCTCTGTTGCATTTGCTTCTCTAGTTGAACGTTGGCAAACTCCCTCCAATGCTGAGAGCATTTGTAGGAATTGCTTTGCCTTCCCATCTAGGATCTCCATTCGAAATCGTAGGTCATCTAGGTCTTGTCGTAACTCAAATTCAAGGCCTTGCAACATTGCAAGGCCTTCTTTCAATTTAGATGCAGAGTCGATGCATGAGTGATGCCTTTGTTGAGATCCATGGCTGGCTTCATAGCCTTCAATCTAAGTTTGGGTGCAGTGTGGTCAGGTTGTGGGCGACTGGGCTGGCAAGTATGCAGGAGAATTAGTAGGAGCGACTGGAATTGACTGCGAAGTGGAGGCCAAATCTGCAAGTGGACCTGGGTTGAACCCTAGAAAATTTCTAGAGAGATCAAAACACTCCATCTTGCATGCAATAGGCGAGGAGAGGGGCACGAGGTTGGTGAGGCCGTGGCCTGACCGTGACGAGGAGGGAGATGAGGGTGAAGAGTTGTGGGAGGGTGCACAAGGGAGACAGAGAGCTAAGCACGGTCCACTGGGCTGCCATGCTGAGCCGCGCTTGGATTCCCCCCTTTGTCTCAGCATGTCTGCGACACAGTGAAGGCTAAAACACAGAGGAGGGAGGGATAGGTAGCGAAGGAACAAATGGGGGGAACGCAGTTTGCTGGAAGGTTTAACCATGGGAGAATGAAGCTGGCAATACACTTGGTGCAATTCATAATGTCGAAATCGCTGGTGGAGGAATACACGGACGTGCAGAGTAAATTATGTGCCATATCTCTGATCCATCGAAGGGACATATAGCCAGAGCAGGGCCCACTGAGATTAATGGCGCCCTGGTTAATGTGAGGTTGATTTAAATGCATGATTGTGGTGGGAGAGGGAGGCACGCGCCTGTCACGTGGATGGTGGCATGGTGGTCGTCGCCTGTCCGATCCTCTTGACACGTGTTCTCCAATATCACCCCATCCAGGGTATTAAAATGTAAATATTAATTGTAATTAAAAAATATATTAAATAATATAATTCCATTATTTTTAAAATTCTTTGCACATGATTGAACAAAGAACTTTTTTGCATGACTATACAAGAAATAATTTTTTTGACGTGATTACACATGAATGATTTATTAATGGGTGAATGGAAATATTGCTATGATTATAGCCTTGAGTGCAAGGGATGAGGTTTCTATTACAAATTCATGGTCCTACACCAAGGGATTCTCTGACATACTTCCTACAGTTTAATTTCATGGCAACTACAAGAAAAACTCAAGTTGAATCATGTGCATCACCTATACCTCATTTAACAATCTACCGTTTGAGAAACAAACAACATAATTTCAAGACGTGGCAAGGTTTAATACGTAAAAGAGGAGATAAAATTCAACAAAAAAATTCAATATGTGTAGTGTTGATCTACCGAGGAAGGAGATTTGATGGGGAAGGTGACCAAACAAACCATTTTCTAGCAGTTGACCAAAAACTCAACAGGGGCACAACTTTGAGGAAGGGCGCATCATTAGTTTGGGTAGCCCAACGATGGAGATCCAGTGCTAGGATGATCTAAGAGTAGCCAAGAGGATGGGGATATATTAGTGCGAGTCCCCAGGATCAAAAGGAGAATATCTGTGTAGCCATAGAGGAAGACACACTTACCTCATCCTGACAATCAGAAAACCAACAAGGGCGCAAAACCCAGGTTGGTGCGCCCTCTTGCTTGCTTCAGAAAACTTGCAGAAATGGATTCCCCCCCTCAGAGATTTTCTAACTAATAGATTAAGGTTTCTCTCAAGTGTGGAAGCATGTCAAATGAAGCAACCATAAAGAAAGGCACACTGGATAACCCTGAAAACGCTCAAAAAATGAAAATGCAGCAAAAACGTGAAGTAAAACTCAGACAACAAAAACCAAGTGAGACAATCACTTCAGAAAAAGAGAATAATGTTTTATTTGAGTCCCGATTCACCTTATATACTCAGGGAACCATTTATTTACATATTCATACTTAAATAGCATAAAAAATGTGAAGTGAGTCAAGCCTAGTTGGATGAAGTGTGCATCACAGGTGGGTGTTCCCCTAGGTGGCCTCCTTGGCCCAATTCCTCCCTATTTAAATATGGAAGAGTCTCGACTTCCATGAGAAGGTGAGGAAACTTGTTATGCAATACTTCAGCTGTGAGCCACTTTTCCTGAGCTGGATTTTGGCCTTGGATGACCACCATATACGAAGTGTATGCCCGATGCCTTGTAGAGCGATTCCGGGTATCCAGTAGAGTGTCTTTGGCCAATGGGAGTTGGAAATCCAGAATGTTGTCCACTAAATGAGTAATGGTGACTGCTTCCTCCAAGAGGGGAGGCTCAAACAACTTCAAGTGATTTACATTAATAACATTATGGATTTCGAGTTGTGGTGGAAGATCCAACATTTAAGCATTTTATCCAATGTTGTCGAGGATGGTATACGAGCCATATCTTATTGGCAGAAGCTTGTGATGGTGGCATTTGAAGTTATTCTTATCCAAGTGTAACCAAAATTGATCCCCCGGTTTAAAGGAAATAAAGGTCGTTTGTTTTTCATGGTGCTGCTTGGCATGCTCTTGAGCTTCTTTAAGTGCTTCTGTTACTATAGTGTGGCGTTTTGCAATTTGTTGGAGAAACCGTTGTGCTGAGAGTTGTTCCTGCTGTTGATGGAAGGTACCTTGAAGAGCCCAAGTGAGTGGGATTTCTGTTGGAGATGCTAGTTGGAACCCCAAGCAGACTTCAAAAGGTGAAAACCCTGTGGAAGAATGTGTTTCCCTGTTGTAGCTATGCTGTAGAATGTGAAAGTAATTGTCCCATTGTTTGTTGCACCCAAAGTGAGTTCGGAGAGCATGAACCAAGACCATGTTGACAACCTCTTTTTGGCCATCCATTTGAGGATGTAATGCAGTAGAAAACTTAATGTGGCACCCCAATAGTTCCCATATTGTCTTCCAAAATGTGCTGAGGAAGCGAGAATCTCTATGTGAGATGATAGTGCTTCGGAGGCCAAAATGGGGCCAGACATGTCGAAAGTAGAGTTCTGTTGTTTTTACTGTTGTAGTAGTCTTTGTAAATGGTATGAAAAGTGCCATTTTGCTGAAGTGACATACCACTACGCAGATTGCATCATTCCTTTTTATCATTTAACTTAAACCATAAACAATTATGTTGTAGCAACCAACATCACAAGAATAAACCCCATGCACAAGAACACAATAAGTATCCTGGGAAACCCTTCTCAACAAGGGAAGAAAACCCAGCCAAATCCTTTGCTATATTGTTCAAGAGAAATACCTTCACCACCAAGAAAACGTAGAACACAAGAGGGTTCTTGCAAACCCTATAAGACTAGCGCCCAAGAGAGGTGCACACTTTTCCCAAGAAGATGTACTTGCTGAAATTTCCAAACTCACACCAAAGATATGATTCCTCAATGGGGAATCTACCTTTACTTATATTAGACTTGACCTGTCAACAAAAGTGTCTATTGGCACAACATGACCGACCTCTCTGACTCACAATATAATTAATAATAACCATATTAATTATGTTTTACATTAAGGTGGGGATGACCTGTACCCTTTACATTACAATTAGGGTTACATGCATGTCTGACTCTTGAACAATATAGCAAGGGATATCATACACCCACTAGTGCTCAGCCACTAGGGGAACATCCATAGCGATGTCCATATCTCTATCTCACTACATCTCAAAGGACAACCACACTCACTAGTGCTCAACCACTAGGATCACGTTCACTTGTGCTCATCCACAAGCGCGTCCACTCAATCGATATTCTTTCCCACTGCATTACATAGGAGAGTAATCTAGAGTTCATCATATCAACTCTCTGCTCAGAGGAGGTGAATAGATCATCTTCATCTCTGTCTCATGACGATGCACCAAGATCTATGGGAATTCACACGTTCACCTTGTGCTCAGCCACAGGCACATCCAACTCAACAGATCTCCTTTCTCACCGCGTTACACAAAAGAATCATCTGGAATTCTTCTCAAATATCTGTAAGGAGGAGGCCATCTCTACGTTCCAAATCTATCTTAGATAGGAACCACACACCCCTCTCATAGGCTCTCTCTCAGGTTTGTGTCCTGGAGAATGTCTCATGCAGCTGTAATCATCAACACTCCCTCTCAGCTAGGGAGGCATTCTCCGCCAGGCCAAGTTTCTCATGGAAATACTTGAACTTTGTCTTGGAAAGTGGTTTGGTGAAGATATCTGTGATATGTTCATGAGTAGGAAGATGCTGCACGTGTACTGTCTTCCTCTGCACCATGTCTCTGATATAGTGATACTTTTTCTTGATGTGTTTCGATCTGTCATGAAACACATGGTTCTCAGAGAGCTTTACACAACTCTAGTTATCACAATGAATAGTAGTAGGATCCATATCATGATCAAATAAGTCAGTCAAAAGTTTTCAAAGCCACACTGCTTCGTGGAATTCTACACTCAATGCAATGTACTCTGCCTTCGTGGTGCTCAATGCCACAGAGCTCTATTTTCTGCTACATCAGGAAACCATGGCAGACCTTAAAGTGAAGCAAAAACTAAAGGTGATTTTTCTGTCCACTGTGCTTCCTGCCCAATCTGCATCAACATATCCTTGTAGGCTCAATACTACACTGGAGGCATATCTTAGGCCATAACCAACTGTGCCTCGTAAGTATCTGAATACATGTGTTTGTCTCAGTTGGCTCATAAACTGGCTAAGCACATTCACTACATAGAAAATGTTTGGTCTGGTGTTAACCAGATACATCAGTGATCCAATCAATTATCGATATAAGTGTGGATCTACCACTCCTGAATTAGTATCACTTATCTTCTTCAAATCCATTATCATTGGAGAGGGCATGGATTTGCATTCTGTCATGCCAAACTTTTTCAAAATCTCCACAACATATTTTCCTTGACTCAAGAACATCTCACGTGTCCTCTGCCATTCTTCTAGTCCCAAGAAGTAGTGCATCAACCCCAAGTCCTTCATTTCAAATTTAGCAGTCAATGCTTGTTTGCATTTAACAATGACTCTCTACGAACCAGTGAGGAAAAGGTCGTCCACATATAGGATCAAAATCAAACACTCATTTCCATCAATGTGATAATATAAGTTTGTATCAGCAACACTTTTGTTGAAGCCCAAACTCATCAGAAATCCATCCATTTTCTCGTACCAAGCACGTGGTGCTTGTTTTATACCATATAGTGCTTTCTTCAACCTGCATACATGAGATATTGCATTTTGTATAACGAATCCTGCTGGATGCTCGATATAAACTTCTTCCTCAATTTCACCATTGAGAAAGGTTGTCTTTACATCCATCTCATGTAGCTTCCAACCCATGGAAGCAGCTAGTGCAATGATAGAATGGATGGAGGTGTATCGGGATACTGGAGAAAAAGTCTCATCATAGTCGAATCCCTCTAATTGTGAGGACCCTATGGCTTCAAATATCACTTTGTATTTTTTGATGCTTCCATCAGCTGCATGCTTGATTTTATAAATCCATTTGGAAGTCACTAAAAACTTTCCCTATGGTCTTGGAACAATATCCCATACATCATTTTTAAATATAGATTGGTCTTCTTTAGTCATGGCATCTTGCCATACTTGTTCACTTGAAGCTTCTCCATGACAAGATGGCCCTGATTCAATGATGTGGGCCATGTATGAAAGGTAGATTGAGAATCTCTTTGGTCTCTTTCTCTCTCTAGTTGTTCCTTGAGGGGATTTATGCCCCTCTAGTTCTTGTAGAGTTTGTCGGGCCCAAGAAAGACTTTTATGTACAACTGTAATATCTCCGGGTATGTCACTTGGAGCAATTGGATCAGCTGGAACAATTGGATCAACTGGAGCTACTGGATCAACTGGAATAATGTCTGTCTCCCTTTGAAATGATGAAGGGGGAGAAGACATTGTCTCACTATAAATTTCCATCTGATCTTCTTTGGATATTTGAAAGGCTACTTCTTCTTCAAAGGTAACATCCCTTCTTATTTCAATTTGTCTCTGACCAAGAATGTAGATTCTATATGCTTTTGAGAATGCACTGTATCCTACAAATGTGCCCTTTCTCCCTGAAAGTTCTAGCTTTGATATCTTCTCTTTGGGTACATGAAAATATACTGGAAACCCAAATATTCTGAAGTGTCCAATATCAGGCTTCACTCCCGTCAAGGCTTCTTCTGGAGTAATGTTCTTTAGGATCTAGTGAGGAATTTTGTTTTGAACATACACTGCTGTCATACATGCTTCTGCCCATAGAGTCATAGGTATACTTCGATCATGTATCATTGCTTTGGTTTCCTCAATGATAGTTTTTTTTTTCCTTTAAACAACCCCATTTTGTTGAGGGTTGTAAGGAACTATGAAATCCGTCTTGATTCTTGCTTCAATACAAAAATTGCTGAAATCCTTTGAGGTGTATTCTCTTCATTTATCTGATATTAATACTTTGATTTTTCTTTTGGTCTCGATCTCAACCTGAGCTTTGAATTCTTGAAATTTTGCAAGTAATCCATCCTTGTTCTTCAGAAAGTAAATCCAAGTTTTTCGAGAATGATCATCTATGAAGAGTACATAGTATAAGTACCCATTCAGATATGAGACAGTCATTGGCCCACACACATTTGAATGTATCAAGTCCAAGACTTCCTTGGATCTATTTTCACTGCTTGAGAAGGATCCTTTAACATTCTTTCCAAGAGTACAACCTTTGCAAACACCTTTATGCTGAATCTGTATTTCTGGTAGACCTGTTACCATTTTCCCTAGACCTGGGAGAGCTGTATAAGGAATGTGAGAAAGTCTTCTATGCCATAGCTCACTCAAGTTGATAGTGTCATGTAGCAGGGCTTGGACTATTTTGATGGTTAATCTATAAAAGATGTTTTCTCGGACACCAATTTCCTTGGCATAATATATATATGAGAGTCTCTGTGCCATATAAGAACTCTTCATTCTGAGAAAGTAACCTTGTAGCCTTTGTCTTCTAAGGCAGAAATAGAGACAAGGTTCCTCTTCATTCCAGGTACATATAATACTTATTTTAATTGAAGCTGCATATATGAATCTAGTTGGAAGGTAGAAGTTCCAACTCCTCTCACATTATATCTGGCATCATCCCCAAGGATAATATGTAGATGTGTCTCTTTCTCAATAAAATGTGTTAGGTGATCTCTAAGACCGGTCATGTGCCTGGATGGACCACTATCAATTAACCAAGTATTATCATTGGTAGGGACCATACCTGAGAGTGATAAGATATTGATGTCTTCATCTCCTTGAGGTATTGTCTTCCTAGAACCGACTTTGCTTGAACCATCAAGCTTGCCTCCCATCATGATTTTGCTCATTTTAAATTTGGATTCTTCAAAAACCCTTGTCAACTAGGCTAGAAAACCTAACAGCTAGGCTAGGCTAGCAATTTTAGGTTTTTTTGGACCTATGAATGCCAACAATAATCCTTTGAAGGATATTATAGCACTGGTAAGCTGAATAGATCCTTCAAGGAGTTGCAAAAACTCAATTATGAAATTTTCTGCAGAAATTAGCGAAACCCTAGGGCCAAAAAGTCAAAATGCTCAGAATTGCAGTTTGAGACTGGATGGAGGTGTGTTGAAGGAGGTCGTACACACCTATGCTCTTTTTAGCCCCAATGTCCAAGTGACAAGTGTTGAAAACTCCCAGAAGGGTAGGACATACAAATTTTCTGGGAACCCTAGGAGGGTCGTACGATTTCTGCACGAGAGAGAGGATGGATGAAAATTGTTTTTGCAATGGGTTATTCAAGACCTATGATCTGATATGATGTTGATTTTTCAATAAGAAAGGTTTGAGCATGAAGTTCATTCCTTTTTATCATTTAAGTTAAACGATAAACAAATATGTTGTAGCAAACAAGAATACAAGAAGAAACACCATGCACAAGAACACAAGAAGTGTCCTCGGAAACCCTTCTCAACAAGGGAAGAAAACCCAACCAAATCCTTTTCTATATTCTTTAAGAGAAATACCTTCACCACCAAGAAAAACTAACAAACAAGAGGATTCTTTCAAACCCTATAAGACTAGTGCCCAAGAGAGGTGTGCACTTTTCCCAATAAGATGTACTTTCTAAAATTTCCAAACTCACACCAAAGATATGATTCCTCAATGGGGAATCTACCTTTACTTATATTACACTTGACCTGTCAACAAAAGTGTCTATTGGCACAACATGTCTGACCTCTATAACTCACAATATAATTAATAATAACCAGATTAATTATCTTTTACATTAATTATAAATTACATTAAGGTGGGGCCGACCTGTACCCTTTACATTATAATTAGGGTTACATGAAGGATGACTCTTGATAAATATAGCAAGGGATCTCATACACCCACTAGTGCTCAGCCACTAAATCCACATACATAGGGATGTCCATATCTCTATCTCACTGCGTCTTACAGGAGAACCACACTCGCTAGTGCTCAGCCACTAGGATCACGTTCACCTATGTTGATCCACATGCACGTCTACTCAACATATCTTCTTTCCCACTGCATTACAAATGAGAGTCATATGGAGATCATCATATCAACTCTCTTGTCAGAGGAGGATAATACATCGTCTTCATCTCTCTCTCATGATGATCCATCCAACTCTATGGGATTTCACACGTTCACCTTGTGCTCAACCACAAGCACGTCCAACTCAAGAGATATTCTTTCTCACTGCGTTACACAGGAGAATAATCTGGAGTTCTTATCAATTTTCTGTAAGGAGGAGGCCATCTCTATATTCCAGCTCTATCTCAGATAGGAACCACACACCCCTATCAGGGGCTCTCTCTCAGGTTTGTGTCCTGGAGAATGTCTCACATAGCTGTAATCATCAACAATCCCTCTCAGCTAGGGAGGCATTCTCCACCAGGCCAAGTCTCTCACGGAAATACTCAAACTTTGTCTTGGAAAGTGGTTTGGTGAAGATATTTGTGATCTGTTCATGAATAGGAATATACTGCATGTGTACTGTCTTCCTCTACACCATGTCTCTGATATAGTGATACTTTATCTCGATGTGTTTCGATCTTTCATGAATCACAGGGTTCTCAAAGAGCTTTACACAACTCTGGTTATCACAATGAATAGTAGTAGGATCCATCTCATGATCGAATAAGTCATTCAGAAGTTTGCGAAGCCACACTGCTTCATGGATTGCTACACTCAATGCAATGTACTTTGCCTCTGCGGTGCTCAATGCCACAGAGCTCTGTTTTCTGCTACACCAGGAAACCATGGCAGACCCTAAACTGAAGCAACAACCGAAGGTGCTTTTTATGTCCACTACGCTTCCTGCCCAATCTGCATCAGCATATCCTTGTAGGCTCAAGTCTGTTAGAATATAGAGGATGGTGTGCTCATTTTACCATTGACGATACCTTCGTCACCCAACCATAGGCTGAAGCCTCCCTCTGAGCACCTTAACCTTGACTGAGAATTCCTCCGGAAGCAAACCCTAGGCTAGATAGCCAAACAAAGAGTAGCGCATCAATCCCCAAGGATAGCGCATCACAAAAGATGATCAGATGTTCCAAACCCTAGCCAAGAGATATTCAAGCCAATACTAAGATCTTGCTGCTACTGCAGTTGCACCAGCTCTTCCTCCAAACCTGTGCACAAGACTGTAACTGTAGTGCGCACCAAACTGCAGAACTGCAATTATGAGATGTTGCAAATGAGAACTGGCGCCCTGTATTTATAGTAATCCTACCAGTTTTGCTGGGGCCGACTTCTCCTTCTAGGTATGTGTCTGTTCAGTATATTATTATTATTTCTGGCCGACTTCTTATCTTGGAGGCTAATAGCCTAATATAAATTATCTTCTTGAGCCGACAAGGCTTCTAGGGTTATTAGCCAACTCATTAGGGTTTCTCTTGCTTCCCGGAGTCTTCTATTCTTGTCAGGTTCACACATGGGGGTAAATACCTCCCGTAGCTACCATAATATTAACACTCCCTCCTAGCTAGAGAGGTATTTACAGGTAATGGACTTGAGCAAAAAACATACCATTTACCTGGTAGCAACAATATAGTCATCTAGACTATTTCATGACTAAATCATGAGCATCACCATCACCATCAGTCGCATCAATTCTCGAAACCATACTTCATCTGAGTAATTATATATGATGCTGGATAAGTCACTCTCACCATAGAGTGATACAAGAGGATTAAAAGTTCTGAACTGTTTTCCATCTGGAAAATCTCTGTTCATCATTCATCTGAATGATCATCATCTCCAATAATCTACTGATAGTCTTCAAGGCAATTAGAACAAGAATAGAACACAACTGTGTCTATTCATAGTAGTACACAACTACAATCCAGTGGTTAACTACCACATCAAGTAACACACAAGTACTTGATCAAAAACGTATAGTTGCGAACAATGAAACATATTCACCACAGTAGTCCTCATCTACTGTCATGTAGTCTTCATAACAAACATCTGAGAACATCCTGCATAGAAACAATGTTATGATAGAAACTGTATCATCTGGGCCAATCTTTCACTCACGTCTGTGAGATCTGAAAGAATGTCTGCCCTCAATATAGAATATCAATAATGGGCTATCTGCCCCATTCTTCTCAACCAAGGAAGAAGGATTATTTCTAATTTCTGATCCTGGACCATTTCTCACCCTGGGCCATTATTTCGACACTAAGCAAAGTGTAACCTGGAAAGAATGAATTTGCCCGCGAGAAATGTTTGGACCATTCCTTACCCTGGGCCATTCCTCCGACACTAAACAAAGTGTAACCTGGAGGGAATGAGTCTGTCCTAAGGAATGACTGTCCTGGACTATTCCCCACCCTGGGCCATTCTTCCGACACTAAACAAAGTGTAACCCGGAGAGAATGAGTCTGCCCTCGAGGAATAACTATCCCTGATTGCTGAGCCTGGACTACTCCCCACCCTAGGCCATTCCTCCGACACTAAACAAAGTGTAACCTGGAGAGAATGAGTCTGCTCTCGAGGAATAACTGTTCGGACCATTCCCCACCCTGGGCCATTCCTCCAACACTAAAGTGTAACCTGGAGAGAATGTATAACCCTCGAGGAATGTCTGTCCTGCATCAACCTCCAAAACGGATGATTCTTCAAAACTGCTCACAACTGTGAATTTCGAAAGAATGACTGCCCGACGAGGCAGACCATTCTACTTGACCACTACTCAGAGTGACTGCCAAGAAGAATGACTGTCCTAGACCACTCCCCATAATGGGAAGTCACTGTGTATGATACATCAACAATCAGTCTGCCTCCCATGTTAACTACAATGGGAAGTCACTGTCCGTCAGAAATCTCAATCCACTTTCCGAATCAGGAAAGCATCTGTCCAATCTGGACTATATTTTCAATTTACAAAGATAAACAATATTTTCAATGCTCCCTCCTAACTGGAGAGTTATTTCAATCACAAAATAAATGTTTTTCAAGAATATTTTTGTGTACCTTCTCTCTCCTGGAGAATATTCCCTTTTAGCTAAGGGAGTTATTTCCACAATCCCCATCTTCCCCCGGAAATATGCAAACTTGATTCTGGAAAGAGGTTTTGTCAGGATATCTGCTGTTTGCTCATCAGTGGGGATATACTCGAGCTTTACCTCTCCTTCCTGGACTTTATCTCGGATGATGTAATGCTCGTACTTTAGTCTAGAATACTGTGAAGGCTTCATGTAGATCTGAACAATGGAGTATATCATAGTTGGATAATTGGAACATATCCATGTGGTACTTCTTTTGTCATCATGAGATCTAATCTTGTGAGTAGTCATGTCGATGTTATAGGAAATATTCACCACGCTTCTGCTGTGCACTGGAGGTTCTTCGCCAAGTTGTCTTCTTCTTATCTGCATACAGGAGTCTCTTTCTGGTATGCCTCAAAGGCTTGAGACTGCTCTTCATACGCTCTTTATTCAATTTCTCTGGAGAACATTCTTTGCATTTATCTGATGTAGAACTCCAACTCATGGATGTTACGGATGATATAATGACTTATCTAGAGATAAGTCTGGTGTACTGGAACAATCAATCATCATAGTCTTCTCCCTCCATCTGGGAGAACCTCTGGTTCTAGATATTGCAATGCTTTCATTAATAAGTTTTCCATACACTATTCTTCATCATGACCTTCAGTTCTTCTGCTTGATTGCTTTTAGTGAGTTCATATTAGGCTGGTAATCTTGTGATTCTTGATACAATGACTGGTTGTTCTAGTTCTTCTTTCTTGGAATCTTCATGTTCTTCTTCATGTTTTTCTTTTACTTTTGGGTCCATGGAGTTTCTTATAGATTCCATACCCTAGAGATTCCACTTCTACCTTTCATCATAGGATCACGGATCTGGATGGACAACCATGAATGCTTTAAGGCTTCTCTTTGAAGAGGTATTCTTCTGCGGTTGATTTGAAAACGTATTGTCTTTCATGATTGCTACCATGGATATATACATTTCATCATGTTCAATGGATCATAGGATTAGCTCCCTCCTAATCCTTGCTTTATGTAAGAGTGCATATAATCTGCTCCCTTCGTCTGACTGAGTCCATGCTTCCGTCTCCGTCCTTATTGTCTTCTACAATATATAATAGAGTCCATGCTTCCATCTGCAACTTTATTGTCTTCTGCAATATATAATTGGCTCTCTTTTCTAACAGAGTCCACGCTTCCATCTTGTTGTCTTCTATAGGATGTCATGAGTCTTTTTCTAGTTTCCTTTCGATTGTTGACTTCTTTCTGTCTTTGCTTTTTCCAAGTCTCTTCAAGATTGATTCTGATTTCGGTCTTATCTTGTAATGTCTTCCACATGACATATTTAATTCTTTCATGTGTAATATCTAATGATAACTCTTTTCATCTTGTTTGTTCTTTCATAGGCACAGTTCTTCTTGGAACACATTATCTTCCAAGAGATGTATATACAAGATATGTACAGAGACGATGCAAGCAAGATATGTACAAGAAATAAGAAGAGTGTTGTTTACCTTTTAGTAGAAGAAGTCTCCTCCATCCTGCTTAGTCTTCTTTGTAGGTTCCTTTTCTTCAACAATCGATGCTTCCTGTTTCTTCTTCCTTTTCTTTATCTTGGGACACTAATTCCTGTAGTGATCGTACTTCTGATAGTTGAAGCATTGTATTTCTGAAATGTTTTTCTCTTGATTTGGATTCCTCCTTGAACCAAACTTCCTTTTGTTTATGAAGTTCTTGAATCTTGCTGTGAAGGCTTGATCATCGTACTTCTTTTGAGGTTTTTCTTTTTCATTGATCCTTGATTCTTCTTGAGCACGACAAGTCCAAAGTTCTTCAAATGTCGGGTACTCCTTCCTTGTGTTCATGCTTGCGGCAAATGCATCCCATGTCTTGGGAAGACCATTGAGTACTATGTTCATCAATTCCTTTTCTGAAGTGATCTCTTCAATAGCTTGTAGTTGATCTCTTAGCTGAGAGATCCTTACAAAGTATGATGTTATGCTGTTGTCATCATTCATCTTCATTTCACAGAGCTCATTCTTCAGACTCATAACTTGTCCAATGTTTCTGACTGAGAAGAGATTTGTTAGGGCATCGTACATCTTCTTCGATGAGTCAAGATGGGAGATGTAGGGTATCAAGTGGTCTTTTATGGAATCCACTATGATACTCATGGAATTGATGTCAACATCCTTGAACTTCTCCATAGCTGCAACATTCTGTGGTTCCTTCTCTTCTCCTTCTTCAAACTATGGCTTCACGATCTTTCCTTTCACAATATCCAACACTTTATTCTTAGAAAGGATGATGTCAATCCTTGTCTTCCATGCTCTAAAGTTAGAGGCTCCATCTAGCTTGTTCTGAGACTTCATAGAGTTCGTCATGGCTTGCTTGACTTGGTCAAACCCTATATTTGACCGAAAATCCATACTTCACGTCTTGGCCTTCTGAGAGTACCAGGAGATGCGCTGGGCTAGGGCGCACTGATCTATCCAGAGATTAGGTCAATATCGTCACTTAAGGTGCCTCAACAAGAGGTTTAGGGTTTTCGCAACTACTTCTACTGGTAACCCTAGCTGCAGTGCTTTTGGAAGCTACTCCTGCTAGTAACCCTAGCGGTAGTTCCTCAACGAGCTCAATATCTAGCGGCTATGTTTCCTTCTAGTGTTTTAGGCTGACTAAAGGGGTGTGGGCCCATAACCTGTTAGAATATAGAATATGGTGTGCTCGTTTTACCATTGATGATACCTTCGTCACCCAACCATAGGCCGAAGTCTCCCTCCGAGCACCTTAACCTTGACTGAGAATTCCTCCGGAAGCAAACCCTAGGCTAGATAGCCAAACAAAGAGTAGCGCATCAATCCCCAAGGATAGCGCATCACAAAAGCTGATCATATGTTCCAAACCCTAGCCAAGAGATATTCAAGCCAATACTGAGATCTTCCTGCTGCTGCAACTGCACCAGCTCTTCCTCCAAACCTACGCATAAGACTGCAATTGCAGTGCGCACCAAACTGCAGAACTGCAATTCTGAGATGCTGCAAATGAGAGCTGGCACCCTGTATTTATAGTAATCCTGCCAGTTTTGTTGGGGCCCACTTCTCCTTCTGGGTATGTGTCTGTTTAGTATGTTATTATTATTTCTGGCTGACTTCTTCTCTTGGAGGCTAATAGCCTAATATAAATTATCTTCTTGAGCCGACAAGGCTTCTAGGCTTATTAGCCAACTCATTAGGGTTTCTCTTGCTTCCCGGAGTCTTCTATTATCGTCAGGTTCACACATGGGGGTAAATATCTCCCGCAACTACCATAATATTAACAAATTATACACTGGAGGCATACATTAGGCCATAACCAACTGTTCCTCGTAAGTATCTAAATATATGTTTTGTAGTTATCCAGTGCATCTGACTTGGTTGGATCATAAACTGGCTAAGCACATTCAATGCATAGAAAATGTCTGGTCTAGTTTTAACCAGATACATTAGTGATCCAAGAAAATGTCGATATAATTGTGGATCTACCTCTTCTTCAAATCCATTACCATTGGAGTGGGCATGTATTTGCATTATGTCATGCCAAACTTTTTCAATATCTACACAGTATATTTTCCTTGACTTAGGAAAATCTCATCTGTCCTCTACCATACTTCTAGTCCCAAGAAGTAGTGCATCAACCCCAAGTCCTTCATTTCAAATTTAGCAATCAATGCTTATTTTCATTCAGGATGAGTCTCTCTGAATCGGTGAGGAAAAGGTTATCCACATATAAGACCAAAATCAAACACATTGTGATCAACGTGATAATAGAAGTTTGGATCATAAACACTTTTGTTGAAGACCAAACTCATCAAAAATCCATCCATTTTCTCGTACCAAGCACGTGGTGCTTGTTTTAGACCATATAAGGCTTTCTTCAACTTGCATACATGAGATACTTCATTGTGTATAACAAATCCTTATGGTTGCTCGATATGAACTTCTTCCTCAATTTCACCATTGAGAAAGGCTATCTTTACATCCATCTGGTGTAGCTTCCAACCCATGGAAGCATCTAGTGAAATGATAGAATAGATGGAGGTGTATCGGGCCACTGGAGCAAAAGTCTCGTCATAGTCAACTCCCTCTACTTGTGAGAACCCTCTCGCTAAAAATATCGCTTTGTATTTTTCGATGCTTCCATCGGCTACATGATTGATTTTATAAATCCATTTGGAAGTCACTACAGGCTTTCCCTCTAGTCTTGGAACAATATCCCATACATCATTTTTCAATATAGATTGGTATTCTTCAGTCATGAAATCTTGCCATGCTTGTTCACCTGAAGATTCTCCATGACAAGATGGCTCTGAGTCAATGATGTGGGTCATGGATGAAAGGTATCTTGAGAATCTCTTTGGTCTCTTACTCTCTCTGGTTGTTCCTTGAGGGGATTTATGTCTCTCTTCTTCTTGTAGAGTTTCTCAGGCCCAAGTACGCCTTTTATGTCCAACTGTAATATCTATGGTTATGTCACTTGGAGCAAGTGGATCGGCTGGAACAACTGGATCAACTGGAATAATGTCTGTCTCCCTCTGAATTGCTGAAGGGGGAGAAGGCATTGTCTCACTATCAATTTCCATCTAATCTTGTTTGGATCTTTGGAAGGATACTTCTTCTTCAAAGGTAACATCTCTTATTATTTCAATTTGTCTCTGACCAGGAATGTAGATTTGATATGATTTTGAGAATTCATTGTATCCTAGAAATGTGCCCTTTCTCCCTGAAGGTTCTAGCTTGGATATATTCTCTTTGGGTACATGAAAATATACTGGACATCCAAATATTCTGAAGTGTCCAATATCAGGCTTTAATCCAGTGAAGGCTTCTTCTGGATTAATGTTCTTCAGGATCTGATGAGGACTTCTATTTTGAAGTTACACTACTTTCATACATGCTTCTTCCCATAGTGTCATAGGTATACTCTAATCATGTATCATTGATTTGGTTTCCTCAATGATAGTTTTGTTTTTCCTTTCAACAACCCCATTTTGTTGAGGGTTGTAAGGAACTGTGAACTCCCTCTTGATCCCTTCTTCAATACAAAAACTACTGAAATATTTTGAGGTGTATTCTCCTCCATTATCTAATATTAATACTTCGATTTTTCTTATGGTCTGGTTCTCAAACTAATCTTCGAATTCTTGAAATTTTGCAAGGACTCCATCCTTGTTCTTCATAAAGTAAATCCAAGTTTTTCGGGAGTGATCATCTATGAAGAGTACATAGTATGATTACCCATTCAGAGATGAAACAGTCATTGGCCCACACACATATGGATGTATAAAGTCCAAGTTTTCCTTGGATCTATTGTCATTGCTTGAGAAGGATCCTTTAACAATTTTTCCAAGAGCACAACCTTTGAAAACACCTTTATGTTGAATCTGTATTTCTGGTAGACCTGTTACCATTTTCCCTAGAGCTGGGAGAGTTATATAATGAATGTGAGTAAGTCTTCTATGTCATAGCTCACTCAAGATGATAGTGTCATGTAGTAGGGCCTGGACTATTTTGATGGTTAATCTATACACGCTATTTTCTCGGACACCAATTTCCTTGGCATAATTTATATGAGAGTCTCTGTGCCATGCAATAACTCTTCATTCTAAGAAAGTAACCTTGTAGCCTTTGTCTTCTAAGGCAGAAATAGAGACAAAGTTCCTCTTCATTTCGGGTACATATAGTACTTATTTTAATTGAAGCTGCATATATGAATCTAGTTGGAAGGTAGAAGTTCCAAATCCTCTCACATTATATCTGGCATCATCCCCAAGGATAACATGTATATGTGTCTCTTTCTCAACAAAATGTGTTAGGTGATCTCTAAGACCGGTCATGTGCCTGGAGGAATCACTATCAATTAACCAAGTATTATCATTGGTAGGGACCATACTTGAGAGTGTTGAGATGTTGATGTCTTCATCTCCTTGAGGTATTGTCTTCCTAGAACTGAGTTTTCTTGAACCATCAAGCTTGCCTCCCATGATGATTTTTCTCATTTTAATTTTGGATTCTCCACAAACCCTTCTCAACTAGGATAGAAAACATAACGGCTAGGATAGGCTAGTAATTTTAGGTTTTTTGGACTTATGACTACCAAAAATAAGACTTTGAAGGATATGATAGCACTCTTAAGCTGAATAGCTCCTTCAAAGAGTTGCAGAAACTCAATTCTGAAATTTTCTCCAGAAATAAGCGAAATCCTAGAAGCCCTAGGGCCAAAAAGTCAAAATGCTCGGAATTGTAGTTTGAGACTTGCTGGAGGTGTACTGAAGGAGGCCGTACACATCTATTCTCTTTTTAGCCCCAATTTCCAAGTGCCAAGTGTTGAAAACTCCAAGAATTGTAGGCCGTACAGATTTTCTAGGAACCCTAGGAGGGCCATACAGTTTCTGCAAGAGAGAGAGGATGGCTAAAAGTTGTTTGTGCAATGGGTTCTTCAAGATATATGATTTGATAACATGTTGATTTTTCAATAAGCAAGTTTTATGCATTAAGTTCATTCCTTTTTAGCATTTAAATTAAACCATATACAATTATGTTGCAACAACCAAGATCACAAGAAGAAACACCATGCACAAGAAAACAAGAAGTATCCTCGGAAACCCTTCTCAAAAAGAGAAGAAAACCCATCCAAATCCTTTGCTATATTCTTCAAGTGAAATACCTTCACCACCAAGAAAACGTAGCACACAAGAGGGTGCTTGAAAACCCTATAATACTAGCACCCAAGAGAGGTGTGCACTTTTCCCAAGAATATGTACTTGCTGAAATTTCCAAACTCACACCAAAGATATGATTCCTCAATGGGGAATCTACCTTTACTTATATTAGAATTGAACTATCAACAAAAGTTTTTATTGGCACACTATGACCGACCTCTCTAACGCACAATATAATTAATAATAACCATATTAATTATCTTTTACATTAATTATCAATTACATTAAGGTGGGGCCGACCTGTACCCTTTACATTACAATTAGGGTTACAGGCAGGTCTGACTCTTGAAAAATATTACAAGGGATCTCATACACCCACTAGTTCTCAACCACTAGGGGAACATCCATAGGGATTTCCATATCTCTATGTCACTACATCTCACAGGAGAACCACACTCTCTAGTGCTTAGCCACTAGGATCATGTTCACCTATGCTCATCCACATGCATGTCCACTCAACATATCTTCTTTTCCACTACATTACACATGAGAGTCATCTGGAGTTCATCATATCAACTCTCTTATCAGAGGAGGCTAATACATCATCTTCATCTTTGTCTCATGATGATGCACCCAACTCTATGGAAATTCACACATTCACCTTGTGCTCAGCCATAGGCACATCAAACTTAGCAGATATCCTTTCTCATTGCGTTACACAGGAGAATCATCTGGAGTTATTCTCAACTCTCTATAAGGAGGAGGCCATATCTACATTCCAAATCTATCTTAGATATGAACCACACACCCCTCTCAGGGGCTCTCTCTTAGGTTTGTGTCCTAGAGAATGTCTCATGCAACTGTAATCATCAACACTTCCTCTCAGCTAGGGAGGCATTCTCCACCAGGCCAAGTCTCTCATGAAAATACTTGAAATTTGTCTTGGCAAGTGGTTTGGTGAATATATCTGCGATCTGTTCATGAGTAGGAAGATATTGCACGTGTACTGTCTTCCTCTGCACCATGTATTTGATATAGTGATACTTTATCTCGACGTGTTTCGATCTATCATGAAACACATAGTTATGAGAGAGCTTTAGACAACTTTGGTTATCACAATGAGTAGTAGTAGGATCCATCTCATGATCAAATAATTCAGTCAGAAGTTTGTGAAGTCACACTGCTTCGTGGGTTGCTACACTCAATGCAGTGTACTCTTCCTCTGCGGTGCTCAATGCCATAGAGCTCTGTTTTCTGCTACACTAGGAAACCATGGCAGACCCTAAAGTGAAGCAACAACCGAAGGTGCTTTTTCTGTCCACTGTGCTTCCTTCCCAATCTGCATCAACATATCCTTGCAGGCTCAAGTCTACACTGGAGGCATATCTTAGGCCATAACCAAGTGTGCCTCATAAGTATCTCAATACATGTTTTGCAGCTATTCATTGTGTCTGTCTCCGTTGGATCATAAAATGGATAAGCACATTCACTGCATAGAAAATGTCCTGTCTGGTGTTAACAAGATACATCAATGATCCAATCAACTGTTGGTATAAGTGTGGATCTACCTCTCTTGAATCAATATCAATCATATTATTCAAATCCATTACCATTGGAGTGGGCATGGATTTTCATTTTGTCATGTTGAACTTTTTCAATATCTCCACAATACATTTTCCTTGACTTAGGAAAATCTCGTCTCTCCTCCGCCATACTTCTAGTCCCAAGAAGTAGTGCATCAAACCCAAGTCCTTCATTTCAAATTTAGCAGTCAATGCTCGTTTGCATTCGACAATGAGTCTCTCTAAACTAGTGAGGGAAAGGTTGTCCACATATAGGACCAAAATCAAGCACTCATTGCCATCAATGTGATAATATAAGTTTGGATCGAAAACACTTTTGTTGAAGCCCAAACTCATCAGAAATCCATCCATTTTATCGTACCAAACATGTGGTGTTTGTTTTAGACCATATAGGGATTTCTTCAACCTACATACATGAGATCTTTTGTTGTGTATAACGAATCCTTCTAGCTGCTCAATATAAACTTCTTCCTCAATTTCATCATTGAGAAAGGCTATCTTTACATCCATCTGGTGTAGCTTCCAACCCATGAGAGCAGCTAGTGCAATGATATAACGGATGGAGGTGTATCGGGCCACTGGAGAAAAAGTCTCGTCATAGTCAACTCCTTCTACTTGTGAGAACCCTCTAGCTACAAATCTTGCTTTGTATTTTTTGATGCTTCCATCAACTGCATGCTTGATTTTATAAATCCATTTGGAAGTCATTACAGAGTTTCCCTTTGGTCTTGGAACAATATCCCATACATCATTTTTCAATATAGATTGGTATTCTTCAGTCATGGCATCTTTCCATACTTGTTCACCTAAAGCTTATGCATGACAAGATGGCTCTGAGTCAATGACGTGGGTCATGGATGAAATGTAGCTTGAGAATATTTGTGGTCTTTTGCTCTCTCTAGTTTTTCCTTGAGGGGATTTATGTCCCTCTACTTCTTGTAGAGTTTATCGGGCCCAAGAAAGCCTTTTATGTCCAACTGTAATATCTTTGGGTATGTCACTTGGAGCATCTGGAGCAACTGGAGCTACTGGATCAACTAGAATAATGTTTGTCTCCCTATGAACTATTTAATGGGGAGAAGGCATTGTCTCACTATCAATTTTCATCTGATCTTCTTTGGATATTTGGAAGGATACTTGTTCTTCAAAGGTAACATCTCTTCTTATTTCAATTTGTCTCTAACCAAGAACATAGATTCAATATGCTTTTGAGGATTCACTGTATCCTACAAATGTGCCCTTTCTCCCTAAAGGTTTTAGCTTGGATCTCTTCTCTTTGGGTACATGAAAATATACTGGACACCCAAATATTCTGAAGTGTCCAATCTCAGGCTTCACTCGAGTGAAGGCTTCTTCTGGAGTAGTGTTCTTCAGGAATTGATGAAGACTTTTGTGTTGAACATACACTGTTGTCATACATGCTTCTTCCCATAGAGTCATAGGTAGACTCTGATCATGTATCATTGCTTTGGTTGCCTCAATGATAGTTCTGTTTTTCCTTTCAACAACCCCATTTTGTTGAGGGTTGTAAAGAACTGTGAACTCCCTCTTGATCTCTGCTTCAATACAAAAACTGTTGAAATCCTTTGAGGTGTATTCTTCTCCATTATTTGATCTTAATACTTTGATTTTTATTCCGGCCTGGTTCTCAACTTGAGCTTTGAATTCTTGAAATTTTGCAAGGACTCCATCCTTGTGCTATGCCATAGGCACGTCCAACTCAACACATCTCCTTTCTCACTGCATTACACATGAGAATCATCGAGAGTTCTTCTCAACTCTTTGTAAGAAGGAGGCCATCTCTACATTCGAGCTCTGTCTCAGATAGGAAACACACACCCCTCTCAGGGGCTCTCTCTCAGGTTTGTGTCTTGGAGAATGTCTCACATCACTGTAATCATCAACACCTAACAAGGCCAACTACCTCTCCCAAGTATTATTAAACTAAAATACCAACTCCATCTTCACCAAGACGATTATTTACGAAGAAAGCTTTGACGCCAGGTAGAAATTTCCAAAATTTTAGATTTAATGCGAATTCAAAAATTTTACCTCTTTCCTAGAGGTTTTGTAACAACCCAATTTGATTATTTATTTATTATAGTTGTTAATTTAAAATTTAATTAATTATTAAAATAAATTCAATGAGTTCTATTGGGGAATTAATAAAGGGATAAGTCAGTTGGGGAATTTAATAGGGGGGGGGGATTCAAGAGAGGAGGATAAGGAAGAGGGGAGAGGACTGGGAGAGGGGTCTTTGTTTTGGGGAAAGTTTGGGGAATAAGGAGGGTGAAATTATGAAAGAGAGGAGGAAATTGATAGAACAATTTGTTTTTGGGGAACTATCACATGGGTGTTGCTGGGAACTTTGGGCACGGGGGCCACGAAACCACAAGAATTATTGGAGCTAGGGAGCCATCGAGGTTGTTCCTAGTTGTATGGGAGGTTAATATTCAGTTGGGTAGTTTGGGCAAGAACACGAACAAGTAAACGAGGGGCGACATCAAACAACCAATAGGTCGAGGTAGGTATTTTACCAGTTGGGATGTTATTATCATGATGGGATGTTATTATTATGCTATGGTTATTATGCTGTCTAATTTACCATGTTGTCTACTTACCATATATTTACGAGTTTATTTCTGGTAAAAACAAAATCATGATAGAAAATTCTAAATTAAATTGGAGTTATTTCAGTAGGAGATTAGGATAGGAGATTAGGAAATATTGATTACCAGAGGCCGTCTTCAAAACTGAAACCTGGGATTGACCACCCACATAAATGTACAATCTATTCAATTACATATAACATATAGAAGTATCAGATTCTCAGAACAGAGTTCCATCTAAAAAAAATTTCAGAAACCTCCATGGAGACCCTCTGTGCTTGAAGGATGGGCTCCGATTGAGCCTCTTCAAACCAATTATGATGAGAAGAACCTGGGTGGTCCGAGCTACTGCTTGGTATGAGAGATAAAGAGGCTGGTCCCGGACGATTTTGTCTGCCAAACCGACTGTAATAGGATGTCCCTCGCTGGAGCTTGCCTCTCTCGCGAGGCATGGATGAGAAGAGCACATAGTAAATAATGGTGCGAACCACGACGTGGAGAAAAACAAGCATAATGATATTGTGAACAATGACCAAATTCCCAATATAGAACTGCCCATAGGACGAAAAGACTAGGAGGACGAATGATTTGATGGCTCTGGTAGCCATTAGTGCAGGAGTAATGGAAATTACCAGTTTCGTACTGATGTCGAGGAGCCGAGCCTTAGTCTCCATTAAGGCCCAACACACTAAACCTTGGCATTCATGTAAACTAGATATCGCAACTGGACATGGGAGGAGGGTGGAAGCGAGGGGATTTAAATTCCCTTGTATCTGCCCCATCCAATGACACGTGTACTCCATCTATCACCCCATTTGGGGTTCTCCATCATAAAAATTGAGAACTATGAAATTTTAATTTTGTTTGGTAAAAAAAATTTGAATATTTGTTTTAAAGAAAAATGAAGTTCAAGAAAGATACCTTGTTAAAAATAATCCTCCACTTGTTATTCTGACTATGTAGTGAAGATACCACGAAACCACCCTCATCAACCCAAAATATTGTATCAGTCGTCCTTCAAAACCACCCTCATCAACCCAAAACCTATAAAAAAAAACACTGTATATTGTATCAGTCGTCCTTCAAAACCACCCTCATCAACCCAAAACCTTTTGAATTAGATAGCTAAAATTACTTAAGGCCTAATCATCTTTTATTTTCTATTAACTTTGAAACTATTAATGATACACTTGAATTTTTAAGACATATGGACCTATGTGAATGTCAATTCTATGAATGTTTATCATTATTTGGAATTATGATGGGTATTATGCAATCTATTTCTAACTTGAAAATTTTGACATTTAAAGTTGTTGGTACATAGATATCGAATTGAGAATATGATTAAATGCATTGACATGATAGTAGTGCATAGATATGTATGAGTTTGTGTTATAGACTAATCTGCAGGTCAATAGGGTATGAAATAGCCAAAGAATAATGATAATAAAAGGTTGATGTTGTGAACATCGACCAAGAAACAATATGGTATGATTTTTTGTATGTGAAATTATGTTGGTTCAAATTCATTAATATGATATGTGTACAAGTGCAGGTTTTCGACTGGCGAGACTACCTGAAACTGAATATATGATGATAAAATTCCCAACAACACAGTGCCATTGTATGGTCCATGGTAGGGTGTTGACCCTAGTTCTATTAGGAGGGGTGGAGGCATTTCCCATTGTGTATCCTCTGAAACCTAGATTCATGGGAGGGCGGTGTTAGGTCATGCTCCCCTAGACATGTTATGATGACTGACAGTTGCCTACTGGGGAAGCTTGGTCAAGAGAGTTGACACTTCCTCTTATAGGTTCTATCTGGAGTTAGGTCAATATAGTTTACACTCCAAGATAGTCCAACAGAGGAAGGATAGGGATGGAAGATGGAAGTAGGTTAGGGAGGAAGGATGACTAGAAGTAGTTGAGAGTGTGTGGGGATTTCACTTTATGGTAGAATTTCTTGATTTCCTCGTTTTGAAAAATATGTATATATGTATGTTTATATTTTCTTAACTGAACTACAATTATCTAAGTGAATGTTTCTTGTGCTAAATTATTATAATTGAGGGATTTTGCGAACATTTTAAATGGTCTAATATCTTTTATGAAATGAATGGTCTTGTTGATTGGATTGGACGCATACAAGAATTACTTTAGGAGTGATAATTATTGTCATTAGTGTATGTGTGAGTCCTATATGTGCTAGCTACACATGCATGCCTTGCACATGTACACTAGTATGTATAAGTGTTTTAAATTGATGATGTTGTTTATTTGATGTAGATGCATGAATCATGTGTCATTACCCTTGTATTGCAAATTACTCTAACTTCTAGATGAAGTTTCTTGAAGGGTGGGTGTATGTAAAAACCCAATTAGATTATTTATTTATCATAGTTGTTAATTTAAAATTTAATTAATTATTAAAATAGATTCAATGAGTCTTTTTATTATTTTATTATTGAAAAGGTAGGTGAAATAATTAATGAAGGAACAAGGTTGTTGGGGAATTAATGAAGGGACAAGACAGTTGGGGAATTGAATGAGAGGGGGTATTCAAGAGAGGAGGATAAGGAAGATGGGAGAGGACTCAGAGAGGGGTCTTTGTTTTGGAGAAAATTGGAGGAAGAAGAAGGAGGATGAAATTCTGAAAGAGAGGAGGAAATTGGAAGAACAATTTGTTTTTGGAGAACTCTCACAGGGGCACTACTATTGCTGGGAACTTTGGGCTCGGGGGCCAGGAAACCACAAGGATTCCTGGAGCTAGGGAGACAGAGAGGTTATTCCTAGTTGGCTGGGAGGTTAATATTCAGTTGGGAAGTTTGGGCAAGAACAAGAACAAGTGCACCAGGGGCTACATCAACCAACCTGTAGGTTGAGGTAGGAATTTTACCAATTGGTCTACTATTATCATGTTGGGTTGTTATTATTATGCTGTCTAATTTATCATGTTGTCTATTTACCATCTATTTACCAGTTTATTTTTGGCATAAAGAAAATCATGAAAGAAAATTCTAGACTAAATTGCAGCTATTTTAACAGGAGATTAGGAAATATTGATTATTTTATTGAGGCCTTGAAATGAAGGCCTTACAGGTTTCTCGGATCTATTCACCATGAATTTACATCCTCAGGGATGATATTGAATACAATAGAAAAACAATGAAAATAAACAATATTTGACTTCTTAACAACTCCAATCCACTAGGCAATTCAAGAGAAAAGATACCAAACTTATGCCACAAGTTTCAACCTTCTATTGGAAACCTTATCATGCGTAAAACATATCTAAAAATCACTTTATCACAACAACAATTGTAGCATCAAATTATATCATATTGTATTCAATATTAATGTTGAAATCATTCCAGTCTTAACTTATGCCAACTTATATATATATATATATATATATATATATATATATATATATATATCTATATGTGAGAGAGAGAGAGAGAGAGAGAGAGAGAGAGAGAGTACATAAGTACATACTTCAACTTATCACAAGTTGATACAACCCTCCAATCTCTACAAAACCCTATCTAGCAAAAACCAAGAAAAACCCTGTCTCCACCAAAGATACTCTAACAAGCTATAGTCAACACTAGCAAGTCATCCTTGGTCTCATGCAAGGCATCTACTCTTCTCTTCCTCTTCAACAAATACAAATTAGGGCTTTATCCACAAACCCTAACTCCAATGTTTACTTAGGGATAAAACCTTAACCCTAGACTCCAATAAATTTTCTCAAGAAACCCTAGTGTCTCAAGACAAGAGAGATAAAGTAAAGATAAGAATGATTAAGAGAAAGGGAGACTAGAATCCCTCTTCCTACATCTCTAAATCCAATATATATGATATGCAAGCTATCTAAAAAATTAATGATAAGAGTGACTCTCTCATTCCTATATTTAACATATGATAAGTGAAGGGGGGTATACAAGTCAAGTGGACCTAGTCCACTACAAGAAACCTACAATATGCACATAGGTCCACACATGCGAAGATCTCCTACAAGTGACACATGTCAATCTCTAAGGAGATAAGATTCCACAAGAAATTTTCCATGGAAAGGACGTTCCTCATCTAAGGTCCAATGCTCCTTATCCAAGGTCCATTTCTCCTCTTCCAAGTGCCCCAATGATTCAATGCCTCTCCAAGTCAATGTGCCATCTTCGAGTCCACCCACTTACAAGTCTACTCACTCAATCCAAGAGTCCTCAAGTCAAAAGTAAGACTCCATGTAAGCATCAAATCAACCCCATGATTTCTAGGGTTAATTCCCCCCTCTAGACTACCCAATACTCCTCTAATGCAAGACATCCTCCAAGGAAGTAACCTCCCTCCATGTGTCAACTACATGAAGAAGTCACAAGGCTCCATAGATCTCCAATACTCCAAGGAAGAATGTCAATCAAGTATCCATATGTGGTCAAGTAATCGGTGAGCAAGCCACCTCTAATGTGAAAATCCATCATGGACCAACTAAGGGCTATCGCACACCATACACCCTACATCCCATGAAGCATCCCCAAACATGGTAAACAATTTCAGAGTAGCCTCAAAAGATAAAACTTACTCTTTATGAGGAAAGTGTTTTTAGCAACACTTATCTTATCCCTCTACAACTCAATGAAACCTACCATTTGGAAACATGTACTTGCTGGAGTCTTGGAGTCAACCCAAACATCATCCTCCATCAAGGAATCACACCTCTTCTCCTTAAAACAAATGGAAGGCTCACGAATGTAATATGGCTAGAATATATCATAAGAGGTATACTCATACTAATTGGAGATCTAGGCACTTTCACATAATCCTATGCCTCTTGTAATGTCTAAGCAAACCATCTCAACCTTTTTCATTATAGGGTAGAAGGTGAGGGCATATACACACCTAATCATACCTCATATACTTCTAAATTTGACTCAAATTTATCCTTTGAATCAGTCTTTGGATCATCTACCTAGTCACTTACTTAAGTATTTGAATGATAACCATATGAACTAGAAGTTCCCACTTCCTCATAGAAATTCACATTTTTTTTCAGCACAGTTGTTATCCACATTTTTGGTTATCGAGATGATGACATGGTAATGACATGGTGATAGAAGATCTAACTCTTCTTTAAGATCATTTTCATGAAGAAATTTACACTTATCAGCTTCTTAAAATCACTCTTTTGAAGGTAGTACGCAGGCTGCATATATATTGCCTTGAGGAAATGCTTGGTTTCCGCAGGTTGCATTCAGTCAGACTGCGGACTTTCCGCACTGTGTTAATGGTCAGGGTGCGGAAATGTTTCTTAAGGGAGAAAACGAATAAGTTCTCGATCCTTCTAGAAGGAATCTTCTAGAAGGATGAGTTGGAGTTCGAATGGTTGGCAAATTCATGA
>JASDQU010372547.1:38086-94506 GCA_032191745.1 Picea mariana
CCAAATTGGATTTGGTCTATGATGATGCAGGTTTGGAGGATAACAACTATCCAAAAGGTTTAATTATTGTTTTTACTTAAAGGAAGCCGTCTGAAGAAGCCTCTGGTGAGGGAAACGACTCAAATGAGTCTGCTGAGGTAACCCTCCAGTCAAATTCAGAAGATAGCACAGCGGGTTAATGAGATGTGTCACATTGCATTTTACTCAGTGGGTTGTAGAGGCAGCTGTGTAGAAATATTTTTTGATTTGCAAAACCTCAATTACACTCAGAAAAAGCAGGAAGATGCTATTGCTCCTCAATTTTTCTTTCCAAGATTAGAGGAGTCCGTGTCAGTTCGCTGGAGTAGTCTCCCTAGAAAGACAAATAAGCTCTATTTTGCGCTAAAAATCATAGAAAAGTTTGAGTAAGCCGAGGGTCGACAACCGGGTCATGTGTCATCTGCGGATTTGGAATCAGTTTCGATCCTCCATAAGAAACTCTATGAAGAAAAGTGGTTTTGCAGTATCTTCGACTTCGTGAAGTTGATCCAACAGAGTGTGAGGCATTGACCAATTCTATCTGCAAAGTCTTTAGTGAAGGGGGAGGCTGACCAATGCTCAACACTCTAATTTTGGACAGTTTCGAGTCTCTACTAACGGTGCAACTCATCAGTACATCTTTGCGCACTCTCTCTCTGGTTGGCTGTCAAACAAACGCTTATTCGTATGGTTGAGGGAGCATCATTTTGCCCTGTTGGTTTTCAGTCACTTAATCTTGGAATCTGTCTCTACATAAGTAAACTTGATACTGAAGCTCCTCAGATGACAGTTTTGGAGCTGAAAGGATGTGGCATCCTCTCTCAAGCCACAATAAATTGCACTCGGCTGCTGTTCCTTGATGCATTTTCTCACAGCAAACTTTAGGATGATTGCTTGATTGCCACAGCAGTTTCTTGTCCCGTGATTCAGTCATTGATTTTGATGTCCTGCCCATCTATTGGATCCAATGGCCTTTTGCTTTCAAGGTTACTTTTCAATTTGACACTGCTCGATTTAACATACACCTTTTTGAAAAATCTGCAGCCTGTCCTTGAAGAGTTATAAACGATTGAAGGTTTTGAAATAACAAGCTTGCAAGTACCTCAAGGATACATCATTGGATGCTCTTAACAGAGGAGAGGCGCTTCCAGATCTTTGCGAGTTGGATTTACCATGTGGCAGTCTCAGCCAGTTGGCAATAGAAAAGTTTTTCCAAGTGTCCTCACTTGACTCACGTGAGTTTAAATGGCTGAACATTTACAGGAGCAGGAGAGACGAGCAATTCAACAATAGATCAGCCAGAGCAAGTAAATCATCCAGGATTCGAGGCAATGGTGGATAAAAATCAGGGGACACATGGCAGAGGTTAAACACATTTCCTCCAGCTGGCAGCGAATCACCAACGACCTCAAGCATCCGACTGAACTTTTCACTTATCCTTTTGATAACTGTTACAGAGCATTCGCCAGCAAAACGTTAACCATCTCCAGATGTCAAAGCAAGAGTCCTAAAATTAGTTTTCCTTTGATCTGCTGTCGAATTTGTTTTTGAAACAGTCCACAGGTGTCACTTATTGTAACTGTTTTTACTATTCTTAGAAAAACAGAATTAAGCCCCGAATCTTTGAGGGCTGGGGGGGATTTTTATTATTTATAGAGCTGTAATAGGYAGAAAAAGGGTTCGACTGGGCTGTAAGGAAAGAGTCAGACCTGTGTGAGAGGTCTCGATCTGTAACTTTTATTTGTATTTGCTGGAGCTGAGGGCTGTGTTTTAGCCAGAGATGTCTCTGTATTTTTTTTATGAATGATCAGTGATGGACTARTTTTTATTACAGGATTCTTGTGCAGTGATGTTGGTGGAGTTTCTCCCTGTTAAATGTTTTCCTGTCTTCTTATCACTTTGTTTTCTGTTCTTATTATCTGAAGGAGAGTAGGAGGGGCAGAATTTATTATCAGATACTTTGCCTCTCAGCTTCTGATAATCTTGATGTTGATCTTCTAAAGGGCTAGCTTAGGGATTCTTAAGTGCTCCTGTGCCTAGTTTTTCCTCACCCATTTATCTTCTCATCCATGCCATTTAAACTTAAATCGATCCAATGTTTCTGTTGCCTTGCCTTGTGTAACAGTCTTGTCCAAATCTGATATGTCAATCACTTTTAACTGCTGACCCCATTAGCCCAATGGCTCTCCCTGCATTCCCAAAGTAACCATCTCAAAACCAAAAATTCCATATTTTTCTTTCTTTTATAGCTAGCCTAACATCAGACCTATTACAAACAAAGTTAAATCTAAAAGAGAGATCCCTCTCTGAGTCTTGGAGGGCTAGATCCAAGACTCGAAGTGGTTCGAGGTTACCTCTGTGTTTGCCTCAGCAGCCTTAGGCAAATTACAGAGTGCTAACAGAGAGGACCCACGATGCCGTGAGGGCAGACTGCGATAGTCGCTCACAATGATTCTAAGAAGCACACAATAAGGCGGGGGCCTTATTCCTTAGAGGCAATTAGTCTCCCACAAGTTCACCTCACGAAGTATTGACTCCAGGGGTTTTTGATGTCTACCAAGTTAGTCAAGAGGCGAGTGGCACCCTTGGAGCACCTAGTGCGTCCTGAAGGGCACGTCGCGCACGAGAAACAGATTGGGGCGAGTGGCACCCTTGGAGCACCTAGTGCATTCTAAAGGGCATGTCACATTGTTGATGATAGATGAATGAACCTAGACGGCCTTAGGATGAATAACGTGTTAAAAAAAAAAAAAAATTTCCCTAATTAAATGTCTCCCAATACGAAAATTTAAGGTTTAAGTCTAAACTATGCTAGTGGTAAAATTTTATCTATCTATAAATAATAATAATAATAATAAAAATAAAAACAAAATAAATAAAGAGTATGATCTTTGTTAAATCTTGTAACACGAAGGGAGTAAGAAATTTAATTGATTCATAAAAATCTGTTGGAATAAAATTTAAAAAGGGAATTAATCGTTTTATTATCTTATGATAATTTAAAATATATTAATTAAAAGAGAAAAGGTAAAAGGGTTAATTTCCACACCTGCCTTTTTGAGTTCTAAATAAAAGGGGAAAGAGGGAAAAATCTAAAATATTAGGAAACTAGGAAAAGAGGGAAACACAAAAAGAAAAAAAGGAAACAAAAGGGAAAAAGTGGAAAGTCAAACTAAGTAAAGTATCTACCATTTAAGAGCTTTCTAATTTAAACTGAACTAGAAAATTAATAGTGGGGAAAATCGTTAAAACTTGTAAGAGAATTTGGGGACACCTAGGAGCGATTCTAGGAGTAACTCTAGGTGGGTGAGGGAAATAAAGATAATTAATTAATTAAAGAAATTAATTTATGGAGGAATGAAGGGGATGGGTGACACTTGTACGGGGAGGAATTTTTAGGAATTAAATTTTAAAAACTTAACTAAACGAGATTTTTGGAAAGTAAGGAACCACAAAACTCTAAATAACGAAGGGAGGAGATGGAGGTTGAATCTTCTTCTGTTTGTGTAACGTTACGCTGCAAAAATATCTACTTGAATGATTTAACTTGTGGGAGTTGGGATACCCATCTCGGTGAGGAGTGATAGTTCAGCCTTGTGAGGAGAGTTGGGAGCTAGTCGAAATCTCTGGATAGTGAGTGTGTGGCCCCTTTGCGGCTAGGGGGGCTAAGGGGGAAGAAGAGTACCCCTAGCATTGGCTGGGAGGTACCGGTGAAGTCTCGCCAGTCGGCACATGGGAGTTGCAAGGAGCACGCGGGACGTCCACTCAGAACAAGCAACGATACACTTTCTTCGTTTGTATGGTAAATTGTGTTAGAACTTATGCTTGAATCTACATTTTTACTTGGGTAAGTGAACTAATTGTCTAGATGGTTTTCTGAAATTTTCTTAGCCTAGCTCGATGATAGATTGACTCCCATGGATTCATTTCCCCACACGTCTTGACCACCTTGCTGCGTTGATTGTGACCTTCGTGGTTGTTTAGCCCTCGTCCCTAGCTCACCAGTCCTCGCCTGAGCAGTCGGCCAGGAGCCTGATCTACGGTTGTCGCCTTAGCGTTAAAAGACCTATGGATCTCAACACTTTGCTTTTCTGTGTGAGAATGATGAGTGAAGGATGAAACTATTAGCCAACTACCCTTGATGTTTATCCCTGGCTGATTGTTGATTCCGCCATTTGGCAATGACCTTTGCGTGTGGATTATCTTGTGTCCTGGTTGGTTTTCTCTATGCCTTGATTGATAGAACCCCTGCAATCATTCCATGACCTTTCCCATTGGATCCTTGTGTTCTCTTATTGTTGTCTGTGCTGTATTGGGGTTATAGCAATTGAAGCATGAATTGATTCCCTGTCTGCAATTTTTTTTGGGGTATTCTAGCAATGAAAAAAAAAACAAAAACGCAATGGTTTCATGTCTGCATTTTTTTATTTTGTATTCTGGAAATGGAAAAGAGAAATGATTTCATGTCTGCAAATTTTTATAATTGGCATTTTGGCGATGGAAAAGAGGAATTTTTCTTGTCTGCATTTTTCCCCTTGGTCACTACAGAGATTTTCTTATTTATCCATGATAGAGTTTATGTAGTTCCTTTCTAGTGTGTTTGTGTAGCGATTTGCTTAATCATCCATGACATAATTTATGTAGCATCCATTCTGGCAAGCTCTGCCAACGTTTTTCCCTTTAAATGATGACAACAACATGAAGTTCCTTCTGGGGTGTTATGGGCACATTGTTTTGCATATTTTAAATACGGATAGCATTGAATATTTTTCTGGTGTGTCCCTGTACACGATTTTGCCTTAAAACGTGTCTAATTTTTCGTCTATATAACCACGATTTTCTTGTAAATCGTGACTAAGTTTACTGCCCTTACCCACGATTTTGCCTTAAAACGTTGCCTGAGTTGGCTGCATTTACCCATGATTTTTTTGACTTTAAAACGTTTGCCTGAGCTTGTTGTTTTCGCCAATGAATTTAGCCTTTTCAATTCATAATTTACCTGCTGGGAATGACCACGGTTTTGGAATTTAAAAAAATGGACCGTGTGATGTTGAATTCGTCCACGTTTTTATCTTTTCAATTCTAGAAATTACTTTTTGTGAATCGACCACCATTTCCTTTAAAAACTAGTTTGCGTTTTACTATTGAAGGCCCACAAGATTTCCATTCAAATGCGTGGCTGGGGTTACCATAA
Organism: Picea mariana; assembly: GCA_032191745.1. Classification (NCBI taxonomy): domain Eukaryota; kingdom Viridiplantae; phylum Streptophyta; class Pinopsida; order Pinales; family Pinaceae; genus Picea; species Picea mariana. The sequence goes on from JASDQU010372547.1 coordinate 43,299, forward strand.
ATGCCCATGGTTTACCCAACAAGTTTGACTGAAATTGCTGTTCACACCCATGATTTTTGTTGTTTAACTGAGGCCTGTGTTGCTGCCTTGATTGATCATGAAATGCCCTTTAAAACGGTGACACCGTTGCCCTTAAATGATGGGCTATGTCTGCTATTGATTGGACGAATTCGCCTTAATAGCTGACTGCGCCTTTAATCTGTAAATGACCTTGGTTTTAGACATCAATATCCTTGGTTACACCCTTAGCCTTAGATTCCTTCTATCTATCTTCATGGTTAAATTTTTTGTCGGGCAACAAGTGTAAGAGTCAGCAGGTTGTACATTAAAGTTGCTATTGTTGTTAGATTGTGCTTGGTACACTAATATTGTTATAGTGTTGAATAATAACATTATATTGGAATTGGCAACAATTTAATAATGACTGTAATTTATGTCAGGGACAAAAATTCCTAATTAAGACAACATAGATTTATCTTTACTTTAATAGCAAATTAATTCATGTCAGACCACGTCCTCTCATTTTGTTAGTGATTCTTGCTTGATTAGACAACCGGGGCATTTTCAATGAAAAGTCAATTGGGGATTTGGTTAACCTTACATTTACTCAACAACTTAATGTGAATAGGAAGCTGGTTAAACCTAATTACTTTTAAAAATGGCCAGATAGTGTGTTGGAGGTTAAACTCATTAATAACATTTTAATCTTAGACATTGTAATTTGATGTAGTGAATGTTGTTTATATATTGGCAATTGTTAAAGTTAGATCATACTAATGTTAGATTATATTTGTAGTTAATGTCTAAATTGTGATTTAGACTTGCTAAATTAGATATCTAATTGATGTTAGTTGGAATTATAGATATCGCCTAATTTGTAACTCAGACTCGCTAAATTTGAGTCGTAATTCATGTTAAGTTTGGTTGGTAACTCGTTGACTAATGGAATTTAGACTGGTTAATTGATCTGTAATTAACGCCATTTTAAATCATAGATATTGACCATTTAGCCTTGATTAATGGTTGAGTTTTTGACAAAGTCGTTTTTAGCTTGCGCTTGCCATGGAGGGTGTTGTTGCTTATTATAATCAATGTTTGTACTTGGTTGTAAACGTTTAATGTGATTGGTTGCTCACTGTAAGGGTTCTAGTTACTTGTGTAATTAATTTGGGTGCATTGGGTTGTTAGGATGATTGTCCCTAGCTTAGTAGGCTTGGTCTGCTTGTGTCAGGCAATATGTAGACACCTACTTGTTCCTCAGAACAGTCGCCAGCCTTGAGACCTTAAATGGTCAAAATCGATGGAAACCTGGGCTTGAGCGTTGCTTATGTTTCCTGAAGATCCTAACTATTGCAGGGTAGGATGAGCGGGTAGTCATTCTTATTCTTTGTCGGTTTAATGTCGTACATTGCTTCCAGGTGCTTGATGTGATTTTATGTTAGGTCGTTATGTTTTTTGTGGCGTGAGTTGCATGCATTGTGTTCTTCGTCGTGTTGCGATGTTGAGTATATTTTCATTATTACCTTCCTACACACCCACACACAAAAAAAAAAATTAAAAAAAAAATTGCACTTGTTATGTGAGGCTTGTTGTTGTGACGACAAGGTTCGTTACATATGGTATTAGAGTGAGTTCAACCCGCGACTTGGGATCGCTACGAATTTCGTTGATATGATTTGATTATAAGGTTACTAATTGACTTGACTTGTATTCGTGCAAGTAATCATGGTTAGAGGACACCACGGAGGCAGATGACAGGGTGCTAGGGGAGGAGGCGCAATGCCTCTAGTACCATCCACGCCTGAGGGGTCTAACCCCCAGGGAGATGAACAGGTTGTCAGGCAGGAGCAGATAGCAGTTGGTGATGTGGTCAGAATGATGAGATCTTTTCAGTGCATGTCTGAGGCACTGATTAGCCATTTGGACAGAGATGAGGCTAGGGCATCGACACCCGCTGAGGTTCCACCGCGCGCTCCGGTTGGTACTGGTATCTTTCATCGTGAACTCAAGAAGGTCAAATTTCCTAATTTCTTTGGTGTGCCGGACGATGCAGCCGCCAAGGCATCGTTGGAGAACATGGCGATGTGCTTCGCACTTCACGATTATACCTCCAACATGAAGGTCCGCATGGCGATATTTCAACTAAAGGGGAGTGCTCTTCTATGGTGGAAGACGCTCCTACCACAACTGAACATGGCCGTCAAATACGTGTCATGGGAACTATTCAAGGAACGGTTCCGAGAGAGGTACCTTTCAGAGGAATTCATTGAGCGTCAACTCAATGAGTTCAACGCCTTACAATAGGGTAGCCGTATGGTGCCCGAGTACGAGGCCCGTTTTATGGAGCTACTTCGGTATGCTCCACATCTTAACACTGAGAAACTTAAGGTCAATAGGTTCATGTTCAGCCTTAACGACAACATACGTGCAAATGTTAGGATTTTGATGCCTCAAACCTTGCATGATGCTGTCCAGAAGGCCCTTATAGCAGAGGAGGAGCTTATCAGCGGGGGTTAGCCCAGGACTCCAAACAGACCAGCAGGGTAGGTGTCATCTGGTGCACAACAACATTAGACACCAGCCAGACATGCGCCGGGATATCATGGCTTCCAGAGGGGATCCACCTTCACTACACCTCGATGATCGACGCCTCAGCAACGGACACCTTATCGGGGACCACAACATCAATAGCAGCGTCGACCGCAGCAACAACAATTTAGGCCTATTCAGCAGAACAGACCAGGATTCTAGGCCGGCGGGCCGTCACCTTCTACTTCAGGTACCAGGACTACTGGGCCGAAGAAGGGGTGTTAGACATGTGGGAAGCCACACTACCAGCGTGACTGCCCGGTGGAGAGGACTAGAGAATTTGGATCAGCCAGACCCACTACCGTGGGAGATATGGGCAAGGCCCATTGGATTCATGCAGTGGTGAATAACCACCAGGTAGAGCATCAGTCGACTGTGCTCGAGACGACAGGTACCATTGCTAACCATACCCTTAGTATTTTGATAGATCCCAGTGCTACCGAGAGTTTCATTTCTGGTGCAGTGCTAAAAAGGATTAAGGTAAAGACAGTCGAACAGGATGAGTTTAGCTTCGTAGAGATGGCCTCGGGAGCCAAACAAAAGGTTGGAGGAAAGGTTACGGGCTGTGTCCTTAACCTGGGAGAGTTTGTCACAAGGGCCAACCTGTACATCACGATCCTAGGATCTTATGATGTTGTGATTGGTATGGACTGGTTGGAATTGCATGAGGCGATACTCAACTATAAGATGAAATGGTTGATCTTGGTCGATGATGAGGGATAGAGACGTGTGATTGTAGGATGGAACCAGGGATTTTCCCTGAGGTTCATCTCTTCCTTACAACTATGGAAGAGCATGCGCAAGGGATGCAAGCTTTATGCGATCCTTGCGTTAAACGAGAAGGGAATAGCAGAAGTTTTAGAACACCTTCCGGTGGTGAGAGAGTTTTTGGACATATTTTCAAAAGAGTTACTTGGGATTCCGCCAGAGAGGGAATTGGAGTTTACTATAGACCTAAAACTAGGAACTGAACCGATAGCTAGAACGCCTTATCGGATGTCAACCCCGGAGTTACAAGAGTTGAGAATGCAACTGAAGGAATTGCTGGACTTGGGACTGATACGTCCTAGTGTGTCACCATGGGGTGCACCTGTTATTTTTATAAAAAAGAAGGATGGGTCATGGAGGCTCTGCATTGACTACCGTCAATTGAACAAGGCCATGATTAAGAATCAATATTCGTTGTCGAGGATTGATGATCTGTTCGATCAAATGAAGGGCGCGACAGTGTTCTCCAATATCGATTTGCGATCAGGGTATCACCAGTTACGGATCAAGGAGGATGATGTCCCTAAGACTGCCTTTAATACAAGGTTTGGACATTATGAGTTTACTGTTGTATCGTTTGTACTGACAAATTCCCTAAGGGTATTTATGAGTTTGATGAATGGTGTGTTCCGCGAGTACTTGGACAAGTTCGTCCAAGTATTCATTGACGATATTTTGATTTACTCTCAGATGATGGAGGAGAATGATGAGCACTTGTGCTTGTTACTACAGTGTCTGGGAGAGCACAAATTGTATGAGAAGTTATCCAAATGCTCATTTTATCAATCAAAGATCCACTACTTAGGGCACGTTATCTTCGGTGAAGGTATCATTGTGGATCTAGTGAAGGTCGAGGCCATTATGGAATGGCCTACGCCAACGAATGTCCCAGAAGTGCGTAGCTTCATGGGTTTAGTAGGATACTATCGACGGTTTTTCGAGGGGTTTTTGAATATAGAAAATCCGATCACAGAATTGCAGAAGAAAAATAAGAAGTTTGTTTGGACCGAGAAATACACAGAAGCATTTCGGAGGCTCAAGGAGTTGTTGACAATAGCACCGATACTAAAGGTCCCTGACATGGACGCGGACTTCTTGGTATGCACTGACGCATCCAAGGAAGGATTAGGAGGAGTCTTGATGCAAGACAGATGAGTGATCACTTACATTTCGAGGAAACTGAGAAAGCATGAGGAGAACTATGCAACACATGATTTGGAGTTGTTAGCCATCGTATATGCCTTGAAGGTTTGGAGACACTACCTTGTTGGACAAAAATTTGAACTAAATACTGACCACTATGGACTACAACACATCTTTACGCAAAGAGACCTCAATGCGTGACAACAATGTTGGTCGGAATTGCTTAGCGAGTACGAATTCAAGATTACTTACATAAAAGGAGCAGTGAACTGAGTAGCGGATGCATTGAGTCGGAGACCACGCATATTTTTGATGCTGCCTCTTCAGATGAACCTACGTGAAAATATTATAACTTTACAACGTGACGATGACTGGTACAAAGAGGTTGAGGGTTTTATCGGACAAAACACAATGATGGTACCACGATTTGAAGGATTTTCATTTGATAGAGATGGTTTATTGAGGTTTAAAATTTGGATCTACGTACCACTGAATGATGAGTTGAGGATTTTGATCCTAAGAGAGGCTCATAGAGCAGTTTACATGGTTCAACTGGGAGTCACGAAGATGAGGGCAGACCTTAAACCCTTATTCTTCTAGAAGGGAATGAAGGTAGACATAGTCAACTATGTGGCCAGATGTCTAGAATGTCAGGAGGTAAAGGCTGAACATAGACACCCAATAGGATTACTACAACCACACGCTATTCCAGAATAGAAATGGGAGGTTATTTCGATGGATTTTATTGTTGGATTGCCACTGACGGCAAGGAGACATGACTCGATTTTTGTAGTAGTAGACACTCTGATGAAGAGTGCTCACTTTATTCCTATGCGTACGACATATCAGGCACCTGAGATAGCTAGAGTTTTCATCAGTGAGATTGTGAGGCTGCATGGCGTGCCTAAGAGGATTATATCCAATCGAGGATCGGTGTTTACTATACGATTTTGGATGATTTTCCAAGAGGCCTTGGGAACCCAACTTAACTCTAGTACTGCGTATCACCTGGAGACTGATGGGCAGACCGAATGAATGAACCAGACCTTGAAGGACATGTTGCACATGTACGTGATGGACCAACAAAGGCATTGCGAAGAATTTTTTCCACTGGTGGAGTTCGCTTACAACAACAGTTACCATAGCACCATTAAGATGGTGCCTTTCGAGTTTCTTTACAGACGATCGTGTCAGACACCTTTGAGTTGGGATCGACTTGAGGATAGGGTCTTGGTGGGACCAGAAGCGATCCAATAAATGGAGGAGAAAATGTAAACAATAAGACAAAGGATTAAAGAAGTGCATGATCGATAGAAGAGTTATGCTGATGCACACTGTGTCGACCATAGTTATGAGGTTAGAAATCGAGTCTTCTTGTGGGTTAAACCGCATAAGAGTTCAATCATGTTTGGGAAGGGAGAAAAAATCTCTCCTAGGTTCATGGGACCTTTCGATATTGTGGAGAGAAAGGGGCCCGTAGCCTATCGACTAGCCTTGCCTGATTCTTTGAGGTGGATGAACGATGTTTTTCATGTATCTGTTTTGAGACATTATATTAGTGATCCTACACATGTTATTGACATGAGTTCCTTGTAGGTGTCGGACGAGGGGGCGCCGATCCACATCTTGGATCATCGCATTCGACAGCTACGATGTCAAACAGTAGATCAAGTCAAGGTCTAGTGGGACAATTATAGTCCGCACTTGGTGACTTGGGAGGACACATATGATATGCGCCAGCAGTTTCCATTTTTGTTTGATAGATAGACATATGACACTGTGATACACTTTATTTCGGCATTTATACCATGAAACTTTGGGACTAAGTTTAGACCAAGAGGGGATGTATGTAACATCCTGCTCTGGCACACTGAGCGAACTTATTCTTTGAGGACACTTTCTCGCAAGTGATCCAGATTATTATGCTATTAAAACATTTGATTTTGATTATGAGGCATTATGGGTTGATGACATGTTGTTTTACTGCATTGACATTGACAGGTGCTATTGACTCAGTTTACTGAGTGTGTAGGATTCTAGACCTTGAGGATGTAGAGGCATAGATGGAATCCCTTGGACTTCAGATCGAGTCAGGGAGTGTACCATTGGGGTTTGATTGTTTTACTGTTATATTAGTGCATCTGATTAGATGATATGATATGGATATGTTCTGACATGATTTGTTGATGATGCAGGCTGATGATAGCTTGCCGACCAAACTCACATGTGGAGTAAAGGGGTCACGCACGACTACCAAAGATGTTGAGGGAGAGGTGTGGAAAACAGCCCTACCACATCCTACTAGCACTCCCACCGTGGCTCAAACTGTAGGTTAACGTTTACCTAGTTCGAGAGGACCCACGATGCCATGAGGGTAGACTGCGACAGTCGCTCACGATGATTCTAAGGGGTGCGCAATAAGGAGGGGGCCTTATTCCTTAGAGGCCCTTAGTCTCCCACAAGTTCACCTAGCGGAGTATTGACTCCAGGGGTTTTTGATGTCTACCAAGTCAGTCAAGAGGCGAGTGACACCCTTGGAGCACATAGTGCATCCTAAAGGGCATGTCGCGCACGGGAAACAGATTGGGGCGAGTGGCTCCCTTGGAGCACCTAGTGCATCCTGAAGGGCAAGTCGCGTTGTTGATGATAGATGAATGAACCTAGATGGACTTAGGACGAATAACGTGTAAAAAAAAATAAAAAATTCCCTAATTAAATTTCGCCCAGTACGAAAATTTAAGGTTTAAGTCTAAACTATGCTAGTGGTAAAATTTTATCTATCTATAATAATAATAATAATAATAAAAATAAAAACAAAATAAATAAAGAGTATGATCTTTGTTAAATCTTGTAACATGAAGGGAGTAAGAAATTTAATTGATTCATAAACATTTGTTGGAATAAAATTTAAAAAGGGAATTAATCATTTTATTATTTTATGATAATTTAAAATATATTAATTAAAAGAGAAAAGGGAAAAGGGTTAATTTCCACACCTACCTTTTTGAGTTCTAAATAAAAAGGGGAAAAGGGAAAAATCTAAAATATTAGGATACTAGGAAAAGAGGGAAACACAAAAAGAAAAAAAGGAAACAAAAGGGAAAAAGCGGAAAGTCAAACTAAGTAAAGTATCTACCATTTAAGAGATTTTCTAATTTAAACTGAACTAGCAAATTAATAGTGGGGAAAATCATTAAAACCTGTAAGAGAATTTGGGGACACCTAGGAGAGATTATAGGAGTAACTCTAGGTGGGTGAGGGAAATAAAGATAATTAATTAATTAAAGAAATTAGTTTATGGAGGAATGAAGGGGATGGGTGAAACTTGTATGTGGAGGAATTTTTAGGAATTAAATTTTAAAAACTTAACTAAACGAGATTTTTGGAAAGTAAGGAACAACGAAACTCTATATAATGAAGGAAGGAGATGGAGGTTGAATCTTCTTCTATTTGCGTAACGTTACATTGCAGAAATATCTACTTGACTGATTTAACTTGTGGGAGTTGGGACACCCAGCTCGGTGATGAGTGGTAGCTCGGCCTTGCAAGGCGAGTTGGGAGCTATTCGAAATCTCTGGATAGTGAGTGTGTGGCCCCTTTGTGGCTCAGGGGGCTAAGGGGGAGGAAGAGTACCCCTATCATTGGTTGGGAGATACCGGTGAAATCTCATTGGTCGGCATGCGGGAGTTGCAAGGAGCATGCGGGACTTCCACTCCGAACAGGAAATGGTACACTTTCTTCATTTGTATGGTAAATTATGTTAGAACTTATGCTTGAATCTACATTTTTACTTGGGTAAGTGAACTGATTGTCTAGATGGTTTTTTGAAATTTTCTTAGCCTAGATCGATGATAGATTGACTCCCATGGATTCATTTCCCCGCACGTCTTGATCACCTTGTTGAGTTGATTGTGACCTTCGTGGTTGTTTATCCTTCGTCCCTAGCTCACCAGTCCTCACCTGAGTAGTTGGCCAGGAGCCTGATCTACACTCATCACCTTAGCATTAAAATACCTATGGATCTCAAAGCCCTTCTTTTCTGTGCGAGGATGATGAGCGAAGGATGAACCTGTTAGCTGACCACCCTTGATGTTTGTTTGGTTGATTGTTGATTCCGCCATTTGGCAACGACCTCTGCGTGTGGATTATCTTGTGTCCTGGTTGGTTTTCTCTATGCCTTGACTGATAGAACCCATGCAATCATTCCATGACCTTTCCCATTGGATCCTTGTGTTCTCTTACTGTTGTCTGCGCTATATTGGGGTTATAGCAATGGAAGCATGAACTGATTCCCTGTCTGCAAATTATTTTTTGGGGTATTCTAGCAATGAAAAAAAATAAAAAAACGCAATGGTTTCATGTCTACATTTTTTTATTTTGTATTCTGGAAATGGAAAAGAGAAATGATTTCATGTCTGTAAATTTTTATAATTGGCATTCTGGCGATGGAAAAGAGGAATTTTTCTTGTCTACATTTTGCCCCTTGGTCACTATAGCGAGTTGCTTATTTATCCATGACAGAGTTTATGTAGTTCCTTTCTAGTGTGGTTGTGTAGCGATTTTCTTAATCATCCATGACATAATTTATGTAACATCCATTCTGGCGAGTTATGCCAATGTTTTTCCCTTTAAATGATGACAACAACATGAAGTTCCTTCTGGGACGTTATGGGCACAGCGTTTTGCATCTTTTAAATATGGATAGCATTGAATGTTTTTCTGGTGTGTCCCTGTACATGATTTTTCCTTAAAACGTGTCTGATTTTGCCGTCTATATGACCACAATTTTCCTGTAAATCGTGACTAAGTTTTCTTCCCTTACCCACGATTTTGATTTAAATCGTTGCCTGAGCTGGTAGCATTTACCCATGATTTTTTTGAATTTAAAACGTTTGCCTGAGCTTTTTGTTTTTGCCCACGAATTTAGCCTTTTCAATTCATAATTTACCTGCTAGGAATGACCACGGTTTTGGAATTAAAAAAAATAGACTGTGTGATGCTGAATTCGTCCATGTTTTTAGCTTTTCAATTCATCAAATTACTTGCTGTGAATCGACCACCTTTTCCTTTAAAAACTAGTTTGCATTTTACTGTTGAAGGCCCACGAGATTGCCATTCAATTGCGTGGCTGGGGTTGCCGTAAATGCCCATGGTTTTCCCAACAAGTTTGACTGAAATTGTTGTTCACACCCATGATTTTTGTTATTTAACTGAGGTTTGTGTTGCTGCCTTGATTGATCATGAAATTCCCTTTAAAACCGTGACAACGTTGCCCTTAAATGATGGGCTGCATCTACTGTTGATTGGACAAATTCTTCTTAATAGCTGACTGTGCCTTTAATCTGTAAACGACCTTGGTTTTAGACAACAATATCCTTGGTTACACCCTTAGCCTTAGATTCCTTCTATCTATATTCATGGTTAAACTTTTTGTCTGACAACAAGTGTAAGAGTCAGCAGGTTGTACATTAAAGTTGCTATTGTTGTTAGATTGTGCTTGGTACACTAATATTCTTATAGTGTTGAATAATAGCATTATATTGAAATTGGCAACAATTTAATAATGACTATAATTTATGTCAGGGACAGGAATTCCTAATTAAGACATCATAGATTTAGCTTTACTTTAATAGCATATTGATTCATGTTAGACCACGTCCTCTCATTTTGTCAGTGATTCTTGCTTGATCAGACAGCCGGGGCGTTTTCAATGAAAAGTCAATTGGGGATTTGGTTAACCTTACATTTACTCAATAGCTTAATGTGAATAGGAAGCTGGTTGAACCTAACTACTTTTAAAAATGGCCAGACGGTGTGTTGGAGGTTAAAGTCATTAATAGCATTTTAACCTTAGACATTGTAATTTGATGTAGTGAATGTTGTTTATATATTGGCAATTGATAAAGTTAGATCGTACTAATGTTAGATTATATTTGTAGTTAATGTCTAAATCGTGATTTAGACTTGCTAAATTAGATATGTAATTGATGTTAGTTGGAATTATAGATATCGCCTAATTTGTAACTCAGACTCGCTAAATTTGAGTCGTAATTCATGTTAAGTTCGGTTGGTAACTCGTTGACTAATGGAATTTAGACTGGTTAATTAATCTGTAATTAATGCCATTTTAAATCATAGATATTGACCATTTAGCCTTGATTAATGGTTGGGTTGTTGATGAAGTCGTTTTTATCTTGTGCTTCCCATGGAGGGTGTTGTTGCTTATTATAATCAATGTTTTTACTTGGTTGTAAACATTTAATGTGATTGGTTGTTCACTGTAAGGGTTCTAGTTATTTGTGTAGTTAATTTGGGTGCGTTGGGTTGTTAGGATGATTGTCCCTAGCTTATTAGGCTTGGTTTGCTTGTGTCGGGTGGGATGTAGACACCTCCTTGTTCCTCAGAACAATCGCCAGCCTTGAGACCTTAAATGGTCAAAATCGATGGGAACCTGGGCTTGAGCGTTGCTTATGTGTCCTGGAGGTCCTAAGCATTGCAGGGTAGGAAAGGCGGGTAGTCATTCTTATTCTTCATCGGTTGAATGTCGTACATTGCTTCCAGGTGTTTGATGTGCTTTTATATTAGGTCGTTATGTTTGTTGTGGCGTGAGTTGCATGCGTTGTGTTCGTCGTCGTGTTGCGATGTTGAGTATATTGTCATTATTACCTTCCTACACACCCACACACAAAAAATAAAAAAATAAAAAAAATGCACTTGTTATGTGAGGCTTGTTGTCGTGACGACGAGGTTCGTTACATAGGGTTGCCTACAACTAAGATTCCAATGAACAACTTCATTAGGGGAATTTTTAGGTAAAAAAGGGTCTCAAAACAAAAAAAAAAACATATTATCAAAATCAACTTTAAAAGAACCAATAGGATTCAAGATGACGATGCCAACCATAAGGGTAAATATTTTTGAAGGGAAAGGAAAAAACTACGTTTTTAATCGTATTTTTGACTTATCTCCTTATAGGTTTACTCAAATTTAAAGTGTAGGAACTCATTGGATGCAAAATTAAATTCCACATATGAGAAGTACCCACTCTACATATTTTCAATAGCTCCACAGTGAGATAAATTGGAAATACATGAAAACATGTGTTTATGAAAAACATGTTTCCTGAAAAGAAACACATGTTTTTCTTGTATTTCCAGTTTATCTCACTGTGGGTCTATCGAAAGTATGAAGAGTGGGTACTCTTTGGATGAGGAATTTAATACGACATCCAACGAGTTCCTACACTTGAAATTTGAGTAAATATTTTTTTTTCCAAGGAAAAAAGCTAGTAATTTTATTTTTGAAAATAGAACAAAATTACAATCATAGATTCCCATGGAATTCCTCTGACTGATAGCCCAACAAATTCTGTCCTCTTAGAGCCAAAAATATCTACAGTTACAAAAAAAAAGATAATTTTCGAGCTAAGCTTAATCAGATTCGAAATATGGGCTAGAATTTTATCAAGGTTAATTTTCTGATCCTTAACATCCACAGAGTTGCATTCAAAGCTATTCATATACATCACCAAAAATTGGTTCAAAAATTGTTCATATAAATCATAAAGTAATTTATTTTTATAATACTCCCTTGAGAGCATCATTTGATCAATATAGTCTTCGCAAGAACTTCTAGTCAAATTTGAAGCTAAGTGTCAAGAAAATATTCTTTGAGATCAACCTAGTCTTTTTTATATATTTTCCATGAACCTCTGTTCGTTGCCAATCCAAATTTGGAGTGGTAATCCGCTTCCTGATTTCTGTCCCTGTACACATGTTCAAAGGTTATGTAAGATAAATAATTTATGTTTCTTTTGATGTTCAAAGGTTATGTAAGAGAAATAAAGGCATGTGAGAATAATTTTGCAATGAGAAGTCTCCATTCATCCATCTTGTGACAAGTCATGAGTCCCCATAAATGTGAATCTGAGTGGTACCTCTTTCCTTGGATAGTTGGAAAGTGAGATTTAAAGTCGTGAGCTCACTAAAGTTATCCCTTGCTGATATGATGTTAGTTGAGAAATAAATTGTTTGTTCATTCGAGAGATGAATTATCCCACCATCCTGAAATTTGAGTAAACCTATAAGGAGATAAGTCGAAAATATGATTTAAAAAAGTAGTTTTCTTTCTTTCCCTTTGAAAATTTATCTCTTATTTTTTAAACTAATATTTTATTATTTTCCTTAGGAGGCCGATTTTAGACCTTAAATTTCCCCTAATGATCGTTTTCATCTGTATTGACCTTGAATTTAGTATGCCTTTGCAATGTTTTTCTTGAAACATGGAACAATTTTGACGTCATTGTCACCATTTGACTTCTTGAAGTTCTTGGTGCAATAACAATATTTGTAATTTCCTTGCGAGCTGCTTGAATACTAGGGTTTCTTGATTTCCCAAATGAAGAGAATGTTTTTGTTACATCTACTAATACATTCCCATGTTTCTTTAGGTTTTTAGTTGATATTGAAACCCAACAACTTTATTGCATATCATAAATTTGTGTGTTTTATCAATCCATGCAGGATTTAAGCTATTGTTATCACTAATTTTTGCTCAAAAAACAACTTACTTATGTTACTAACATGTTCTCTAACTATTCAATTAGAACTTGGGTCCCCAATTTCTTCTCTTGTGTTTGCATCTAATCTCTCTAAAATTGTTGCACCCCTTTGAAAAACCACTGCAACTTCTAGTTTTTCTTGAAACTCAAGAGGGTATAGGGTTCTATGATTGCTGGTTAGATTCTATCCTTGCATAGTCCAATCAAATTTGTACATGTGGTACATATAAGCATGTTAGAATATGAAAAACAATCTATGTAAATCATAAACTAGAATATAAATTAAAACTATGAGTATAATATTCATTTGGTGAATATGGTTAATAATTTTTTATATTGCCTTCAACACGATGCCTTTAAGACTCTATAGTAGGATGCAGAAGGTTGGGAAATGGGTTGGGAAAAGTGAACTCACGTGAATACCTCCACTAAAGATAAATTTCCCAAGTTGGGAAGGTCACATGTTCAACTCTCTCGATCCCCTCAAGATGAAGGACAAATACCATAGAACCTACAAATCAACACCTAAGTTACCTTCTCGTTAATCCATGTAGATTAAGCTTTAATATTTTCTCCACATAGAAAATGGTTGTCCCTCATTCATGACCATCCAATTACTTTGAAGGAAAGGGTGGGTGGCCATATTTTTATATTCAATATTTTGATTATGTAATTGAGAAAATGGTTATGTCCATCATTAATGAAAATCAAATACTTTGAAGAAAAAAGCTAGCAGTAGTTTTTTATAGGACAATCAAATAACGAAGAAAAAAAATGAGTGGCATTATTTTTATATTCAATATTTTGAAAGTGTTTGTTATAAATTTATAAATTTGATTTTGAAACTTCCCCATTAATTCTAAAACAACGATATAATCCTCATGCAAGTCAATCCTTTTATATGCCACACCTGAGAAGAGGATGGATTTAGAGTAACAAACTCATATCTCTTCCATGTGACTATGATATTTGAAAATCTAGGGTGTGTGTGATCCATAGGAAAATTCCTATGGAATAGTGCCAAATTACACATTCAAGGCATCTTGTCACCTACACATCTTCGACTTGAAAAACACATTTTTGGGATTCCTTCTACACAATATCATTGAAACACAATTGTGTTATGGGAGGAGGAGGGTTTCCTTGCTAGTTACTTTTGTATAAATCTATGAATGTGTCATAGTAAAACTAGAATTCAACATGGTATTGACAACAAAAAGTGTTGCAAACTAATGTGGGATTAATATACCATTATTTTAATTTATCAAACATGATAATGACTATGTTGACATCAAGGTTTGTTTTTTGAAATTCCTTGAAAAGTTCAACTTGTATAATCTCCATAACGTTCTTAGAATGCTCATCACACATGCCTGAGAAGTGTTGCCACAAAAATGCTTCCAATATGATATAGCATGAGAACAAGTTGACCAAAACTATACCACCTTCTCTCTAAAACCTTATGGAAGTCTATAATGATAGGGCTGCTTGCAAATAAGATCCCAACAAGAAATCTTATCATATTTGTTTCTATGGATCCTGAATTTAGTATGCCTTCACAATGTTTTTCTTGTAACTTGGAGCAATTTTGACATCATTGTCACCATTTGGATTCTTGAAGTTTCGAGTTCGACAACAATGATTGTAATAACATCGTGAGCTAATAAAATATTGGGTTTTCTTAATTTTCCAAATGAAGGGAATGCTTTTGATACATTTTTTAATACATTCTCATGTGCCTTTACATGCTTAGATTTTAAAAAACCCAACATCATTGTTTCCTGTGTGTTTTATCGACCTATGTAGCATTTGCGCTAGTGTAATCACCATTTTTTTCTCCAAAAATATCTTCATTATGTTACTAACATGTTCTCTAACTAGTGATCGGAACTTGAGTCCCTGAATTCATCTCTTGTATTTCCATCCAAACTCTCTAAAATGTTTCCATCCTGTTGAAAACTGCTACAATTTCCAAGTATTTTTGAAACTTAAGAGGGGGCATGGCCCCATGATGATTGGTTAGATTGTATCCCTACATAATCCAATCAATTTTGTGCATATGTTACATATAAGTCATGTGTTAAAACTAAAAAAAATGCTATGTAAATTATAAAACAAAATATAAAAAAAAATATGAGTATAATAAATATTTGGTTAATGTGGTTAAAATTACTAATATTGACCTCAATCAGATGCTTCAAAGGTTGGGCAATTCAGGTTCTCCCAATTCTTCTCATCTTTTTCTCATCCTCTCTTTAGTCTTCTCTTGCACTCCATCTTAGTTATATATTTGGAGATCATATTTTCTTCTATACGTTTCCCTATTCCCCATATTGATCGTTGATTAATGCATATTAATATTTGATTCCACACTTTTTTTTCACAATAATAGAGTAAGAATGTGTTAGTTGGCTCACATTTGCATTTTTTTTCTATTTTGTTTTATGTGGTTTTTTGTTTGTTTTTCTATTTTCTTCTGTTATAACAATACCTAGATTGGGGTCTATACCTTGATTGTGCCTTTTCATTAACCTAGCAAACCTCACATTTGTGTTTTTTTTCTATTTTGTTTTATGCGGTTTTTTGTTTGTTTTTCTGTTTTCTTATGTTATAACAATACCTAGATCGAGGTCTATACCTTGATTGAGCCTTTTCATTAAACTAGCAAGCCTTGAATGAAGGGTTTTTAAACCCTTGATTGAGGTCCTTTAAAATCATATCAATAGCACTTGATTGAACTTTAATAATTCCTCGATTGAGGTATGATGCTTGATTGAGTGTTTAAAATTAGAACTCCTTCCCTCTTTTCGCATGATTTTTTGTAGCTACAAATTTGGGGTGAAATCCCTTCATCTCTTCCATTTTAGGTAGTGGACTATGCCAATGAATTCATCATTGAATCTTTTATCCAATGACATATCATTTTCACACTTTTTGTTTCATATTATTTTTAATTTATTTTCTTCTAAAACTTATACTTAGTTTTTAATTTAATTTATTATTATTATTATTATTTTTTGCAATGATGAAGGCACTTGGAGAAAAATTAGTAGCAAATAAAATTGTGGAATACCCTTGAATGTTTACTCTTCAAAGGATATTTCTGATTTTTTAGTTTACATAAGTTTGAGATTTTTTCTTTTAAAAACAAAAGTGTATAAAATGCAATTCAAATATTATTTCATTTATTTTTTAAATAAGTGAGATAAAATATGTTGTGTAAATATAAGTGGGATAAGCTTTGTTTTGTGTAAATTCTGCCAGTATATATATTGTTTTATGAAAATTATACATTTAGCACCTAGTTAGTTGTTGGGAACAAAAGTCTTTTGTTAGATTTTCCAAAAACAGTAAGTACAAACATATAATTAAATGAAATTTTTGACACATTAAATAGCAATAATATTTTGTTAGAAAAAAAACACAATTGTCTACAAATTATTTTTGTTTATTGCATATTGGAAAGCTTTATTTTAAAAAATATATAAAAAATCAAATTTTCATGGCCACATTTCATTAGAAAGTGGGACACATCCCATTTTGAAAAAATATATTTAAATGTAGGAGATTATGAATTTGAAAGATATTAAATGATATTTGAGTTACATTTAAAGAAATTTTTATGGATGAGTACAAGTTAGCTACAATAATAATTACAAATTATTTAAGAATGTGTATTTTTAATTAATTGTATTTTTTATAGATAAATTTTTAAATATTTTTGTCATCTTAAAAAATAAATAGTCATTTAAAATAAATTTGTGTTTAATATTCATTTATAATGTTTTTAAATAAAATTCAAATAATTAATTATAAAAATGATGACTAATAACTACATATTCTAACTTAAATGTTTTAGGTTATTTAAGATTTTATTTTTGACATTGCTTCTCCTCTTGACTACACATGTAAATACTTTTTACTTTAAGTTCATTATGTCCAATTTCTGTCATTTTCCCATGTTTCCTCTTTCACTTTAAGTTCATAATGTCTAATTTCTGTCATTTTCCCTATGTTTCCTCTTTCATTGGATCCCAGATTCATGTCCGATCTTCCATTTTCGATCTTCCATTTCTTAAAAGAGTCCCTTGACACTGCAACATTGCAAATCAAGATACACACAATAAAAAATTGTTTTTCATTACGTATAATCACAATATAAATACAATTACAAGTATCTTAATATAGATAGCCATATTAAGTACACAATCTATATAGTTGAGATAATATCTCAACTCTCGGTAACAAACTCAACCCAAATACTAATCATGGCATTTAGCCATTATTCTCCAAGACTCCCCCTTAATGGAGAAATGCGATTTTTTGTTTTTACAATATAGAAACTACATACAATTCATGTCTGTCATCTTTGTCCAGCTAGTATTCATTAGCACTTACACCCACTTTGCAATCTCATTGTTTACGCTCTTTCTTCACCACATCTTTGAGCTTCCCACTTGACTCATTTAAAGTACAAATGCTTCTGACCATCATTGACGTACTTGTAGAAATGACACTTCTTGACCTCTCGAAGGACAATCTCGATATTGAATCATCCTATGGATACACTACCATCTGTGAAATCACCCCGAAGAGCAAATTTTGACAGTTATATAGGATAGTGATCTAATTACTGGATATTTTTAGCAGTTAATCATACAACTGACCTTCTTTAAACATAACCACAACAATATACACAAAAATAACCTGTAGCTGACAATCTGGAAGCACCTAAGTACAACAAGTCCCACCAACATCTTAATCAAATTAATTGGTTCTTCATAATACAATTTTACACAAACAATACTTACATTAAAAAAATATCTACAAAATGACTCTAGCACTCCACAAGTCCGCTTTCGGACTGTAATGATTGAGCAACACCTTTCCATTTATTTCCTATGAAGAGAAAACGTCCTGGAATTGACCACATATGATGGCAAGAAAACTAATAGAATCTGAAAATCACAAGCACCATCTCCTCGTCTTAGACATTAACAGAATATGCAAAAGCCTCATAACCTTGGGCACGTTGCATGATTAGATTTAATTCCCCGGGAACAAAGTAAATGTCCCAACCTCAACGAGTCCTCTCTCTTGGACGACAATGATGGTTGTTGTAGTCTTCAAGGAAATGGTGATGAGAAAGATCCTGGGCAACGACTTCTCTCAACGCCAACCCACAAAAGAAATAAAACACACAAAACTGAACACACCAAAAATCACTCTTATCTCCTACATATTTATAGAGAATCAACAACACAACTCTCACATCTACTTGGGCACTCCCATGAGGGATTAAGCCCAACCAGACTCTGATACCAAATTGCAAATCAAGATACACATAATAAATTTTTTTTTTTCATTACGTATAATCACACTATAAATACAATTACAAGTAGCTTAAGATAGATAGCTATCTTAAGTACACAATCTAGATAGTTGAGATAATATCTCAACTCTCCATAAAAAACTCAACCCAAACACTAATCATGGCATTTAGCCATTATTCTCCAACATGCAAATCTATGAAAGAGAAGTTATTTTGCAAATAATGATGATATAAATGTTTCTATCACCTCTTTATGGTCATGGAACAAAACTAGTTCTATCTATATAGGTTATTAGTATCTATATAGGTTTTACTAAAGTCTTATTGAGTTTTACTTAATATTGTTTCATCTTCAAATCTTTCCATGAAGAAGGTTTCCTATTTTTTCCTTTGGTAATCATTTAAGATTTTGCCTTGTCATGTAAGGCCACCACATGTTTGTGGTCAAAATAGATGCATTGTATAAGTCCATATGTACTTGTGTCCTTCTTCTATATTCTCACCTTGTCCAACATAATTTTGTTAGGAAGGATTTATCATTTGGCCTATATCAACATAAATACATATCCAAGCATATGTATCAGAAGAAACATTAGTGCTAGTTTCGAGGGCCATGGTAATGAACTTAATAAAAACATTACCAATGACTAGTAAGATAGACTAGACAAGTGAATTCGTATGAAGACCTCCACTATTACTTCTATGTGTATATTAAAGCTAAGGTATAATAACCCAAGGTTTATCTCAAATGGTTGTGAGCTAGACCAGAAATCCTTTTCCCAAATTAAATAGATCATATATTTGACTCTCTTAATTCCCTCAAAACAAAAGATAAAAATCACAAACCTTAATTACGTCTTATTAATCCATATGAATTAAGTTTTTAAATAACACCCAAGTTGTCTCATCCACATAATAAATGGTTGTCCCTCATTCATGACAATGCAAAGTACTTTGAAAGAAAGAAAGGGTGAGTGGCAATGTTTTTATATTCAACATTTTGATTATGAAATTGAGCAAAAGGTTTGTCCTTCATTCATGACAATTAAATACTTTGAAGAAAAAAAGTAAGGGGAAATATTTTATAAGATAATTAAATGTTGAAGAAAAACTTAATTGACGATGTTTTTATTTTCAATATTTTGATCATGGAATTGAGCAAATAGTCATGTACCTCAAATACCTTTGAAGAAAACAAGGAAAATAGCTACAAAACATTTATTCCCTGCCTTCGATATTCTACAACCATTACTTTTACAACATTCTGAAAACATCATTGATATAGACCCTTTAAACCTTGCGGCGTGTCAATAAAATGTTCTTCTATGGTGGGTGCAGGAAATTGGTCGGACAACATAAGAAGGTTGGTTGCATATGCTTCTATATAGTTCACCCATTCCATTCTCCACATTTTTTTTCTCATAATATCACCAAAAAAACCTTGAATAAATCGCAGATTCCAGCGTACAAGGTGCTCAATTTTTTGCATAAGTTTCTGCCGGGCTTGTCCTCTATTTTTTTGTCTTGAGAAGTGAGACACATGGCAGCCACAATTTCCGCTAGCTCAAACATGCATTCCCTTGTTTTAGAATTTCGTATGACATTTTTCTTGATGATTGTGGTTTCTGCCACATCTATTGATACTAGAGACTCTATAACTACCCTCCATTATTTGAGCTATTTGTATTCCTTAAATGCCACAGTGATTGCTTGTGATATTTTTCACTATTAGTAGACAAATTATGAAATATGTTTGCACAACTTAATTTAGGATAATAATAATTGTGAATGTAACAGATAGGATAATTGGCACGATTGGTAGTTGAATTCTTTGTTCAACTTAGGGCAAAGACACTTGTCAGGGACAAGCATGGCCAAAACAGTTATCAGTACTGATAGTTACTGTATGTTACAAGTAGCTATACATTGTAGAAAAATGAAGGAGAACCACATGGATTCTTTGCTCCGTCCTGTGTGCCTTGTCTATAGTCAATATTTGACTTTCCTCCACATGGATTCTTTGCTCCAATGAAGGAGAACCACATGGATTCTTTGCTCCAAGATTCCAAACTCTGTCATTAAGATTCCCTCACAAAATTGCTAGATTAGTTGGAGTCATTTGACTATTTAAACTTCATATAGGAATTCTTGAAATGAATTGCTGGTAGATGAAAACTTGATGTTTTGGAAATTTTCATTAGGACATGAATACTCTATGCTCGGAGCTCAAGGATAGTTCTCCTCATTTCCATTTCGAGGCGTTAAAGTTTTGAATGCTGCAAGTTGATTTTCCTGTAGAATACTTTTAGTGAATAAAGTGATAATGTTCATTTTATTAGCTACAGAATTCCCTTTGGCTCATTTTATTAGCTACCGAATGCCCTTTGGCTGAGCGGTTGGCAAAACTATTTCAAAGTATATGGGGTCTTTGTATGTTGATAGTTGATTGGGTTGGGCTTATTTCCTTTTGCAAATCCTTCAAGATGGATAATCTACATTCAAAGCTAAGAGAGCTCAATACACACTTCTATTTCAAAATAGAAGATCTCAATACTCACTTTTATTTCAAAATACAAAAGGTTTTCAAATAACAACATTTTGATTCAATGATACACTACCTGTTATGAGAATTATAACTCATTAGTAAGGATAGGTGATTGTTTCCTGATGATTGAAAGGTTTTTCAAAGCTAACCGGTGGATCCTTGAAATGAGAGAGGTTGGTCATTTGGTTATTTGAAGCCGGCTTGGGATAGTTGCTAAAATATTGTATGTGATAGTTTGCAACTAAGAGAAAACTAATTAAGCTTACGATTCATCCATTATTGCTGAAAAACATTCCATTACAAACTGATAGTGATAAGAATATGTTTTGGAGGATAGCTTCCTGCTTTAGTTCGAAGAAAGTCTGAAAGGATTTTCTATAGAAAGTCTGAAAGTGTGGAAATTATGTTAGTTTTCTATAGATGCTGAGAGATTTTGTGTGTTATGCTAATTTGCAAATGAAAGCATGGCCATTGAAGCTATTTTTATTTTGTGAGATTGCACCTCCAGAGGGTGGGTAGAATTCCATAGTTCTCAGCCAAAGAAGTCTGCGGTGCATAGAAGACATAATTCCTAAATATGTAAGGAAATTGAAGAAGTTAGGGTTCGTGTTTAAAATAATTACTCCAACCCAAAATACATGTGCTTTCTTCATAGCCAAAAATTGGTAGACTTCTCTTGAAACAACTGATCCAAGCTAAGCAAAGAAAAAGTAAGCGTTCTGCATCTATGATTAAATAGCATATGCTCATCTAAATCTATGAGCTTAGGCCTTTGTCAATCTAGAGGCCCATAATACACCTGGGTTTTAATGGGCCTATTTTACTAATGCATCGTTTACATTCAGAACACCATTACAAATAACTACATAGAATTCATTGTTTCATTTACCTTCATAACACCATTACGAATAGCTATATAAAATTATTCACTATTTTTCTTTTTAGTTAGGGTTTGACATTTGAATGAATGACGAGCAAAGTTGCAGAAGTGATGGGTTATGCGAGTTTCAAATGTTACGACGCGTCGAGAGCTCTTGCACCTTAGCTTGCCAAGAAATGTGGAAAGGTTAGGATGAATTTCTTTTATAATTGAAAATGAAATTATGCAACCATGAGAGTGGAATGAATTATTGCAACATTAAAGCCATGACATTGGAATGAATTATTGTAGTAGTTAAAATTTTGCCCTCCACTGAGCACCGGTTGCCAACATCAAATGGATGCATCAAGAACAAGAAGAAGATGCTTCCTGGTGCTATTGGGTTCTCGTGCTACAAGATCATTGATGTTTGGTAGATGAAGTGGGCAAGACCACAAAGCTCTTATATTCAGAAGGTGGGTCGGCCTGCTAGGCGGTATCACCGAAAATCCACCCTTGCAATTGATGATATAGTATATAGATCTATTGATGCTAAGAATGGGTATGGTTCAAAAACATAGTGATAGTGGTGGGAAGGCTGTAAGGTAAGGTTCAAAGCCTCAAGTGAAACATTGTGAGAGTCTGCAGTGTCAAATGGCCACTCACATTATTTATTATCTAACGAACAAGTAGAAAAGATAGTAGTGAGCCAATTATTAGTTAAAGGACTAAAATGGAGTAGTCATACTTTTATATTTAATATTTTGAAAAGTGCACTTGCAAAATATATTTATGAAAAAAAGGGTGAGTGGCAGTAATTTTATATTAACTATTCTGATAAATGGAACTGGGAAATGCATTAAAAATCAAACTTAAAATTTAAATAATGGAAGAGGGCGAACAGATCAAATCTCTATTACTTTGACAAAACGATGTTCCTATGAAGACTTATATTTCATTTATTCAGCATGAATTATCCCACATTATGATAAACCATGAAAAATAACATGTTTTTTATTCAGCCTAATGTCTTGTAGGTTTGTTGAGTAAATCCTAAACGATGCTTCTCTCTGTCATAGATGACAACTGGCCCATTATCAACCTCCAAGGATCCCTTTGCTGCTAATGATTGTCAAGCAGAATGTATCAAAATTTCCAAAGTAACTGAAATAGTTGGCAACATGCAGTACCATGTCTGAGCCACACTTGAAATGGAATGCCAACTCAGGCAACACAATATTCTCTAGACCAGACACATTGTATACCAGTCCTAGCTTCAACATCACAAGCTCTTGCATATACAATCTGAGATGCAAACTCACCTGCGATCTGCTTGAAGATTTCTTCGTTTAAGACAATGAAAGTAGTGCCCGAATCTATTATGGATCCCCCGTTGCCTTTGGTGTCGAATCTCAATAAATTAGATGGAAACTTCAAGCGTTTTCCCCAATACTGACCTCTCTGAGACCAATGTAATAGAATATACCATAAGAACAAGCTTTGAAATTGATTAGAAGGGGAGTGTAATTCAAAGGGATATCACTGGGGACCGCCTTGTCCCCGAGAACCATCATGCTATTCTTGTTTTCTTCGTCAAACCAGTGGCTTTGAAGGCAATAGGAAAATATATATTTTCCAATTATGTGTTGATACTAAGGTGGGAAGGCAGCTCCTCTGCTAAATCCTGCAATACCAGAAGGTTGCTGGGATGAAACTATCGAACATCCCACTGCGAAATGTGTTATTTATCATGTTCCTCTTGCGTCTTCCAATGGTAAACTCAAGGTCTCCATCAAGAGCATCCCTGTGGTGCTTCCCGTGTCATACTGATACCAATAGGGACATGACTCAGAGCAATTCTGGAGGCTTCCCGAGCAATTCCCACACAAGCACTTATCAGGGACTGGACAGTTTGGAATCCTTTGGATCAACACAAGTTACAATGTGAAGAGAATGACACGCTGGAAAAAAAACTCCATTGGAGGCGCTGTCTGCAGGGAAGTTGTAACGACCCCAACTTTACGACTACAAGTGAAGCAAAAAGTGCAATTTTTTTTTTTTTTAGGTAAGAAGGCGACGACGACAAGAGTTGAACCACACAACCTGAACACAAACACGCACCCGTAGAGCAGGAAACAAGTCAACTATGACTCCACGCACTAGCACAAGAGAAACTGACAACTCCAAGCAACTGGGTGAAACATGCGTAAAGCACAGAGAGAAATGACTACGCTCCTGACACAAACATGACCATGCCTACACGCTAAGGGACAACATCCCTATCCCAACACAACGGCCTCAAAAACCAGTTAACTAGAACCCCATGATGCACAACCAAATGCTTGAAGGCATTACAACCCAAGCACCAACACCCAACTACAACGAGCAACGCCCACAACGGGTAGCACAGACTCCGACCTAGTTATGGTTCACCTCTATTCATTAGGGTGCGCAATGATCCCCTCATCAGGAATCATATCGTCATGCGGTGATAAGCATACCGTAACCCAGGAGCAACACGACATCTCTACACCAAAATCCCAAGAAGATTAAATACACTAGAAGATCAAAATAATTGACAACCACAAGATGAGAAACAACCCACCACCCAAATGGCAAGTCAACAAGACACAAGGGAAACCGACGACTATAACAATCATACCACATGATCAATTCCTGGCACACAAGGTCTAATGCAAACTTACATCAGTTAAAGGACACGAAATACCCTCTTAAGAATATCCCAAGAATCCATTCTACAATAACATGAAGCCATAAAATCCTCGCTCTCGCTTCCCAAGTCAATATTTCATTAAATAAGATCTTAATACCAAGGTCTCACTGCAATCGTCAACCCCTAACATGTGACGTAAGCCTAAGATAACTCCACCAACCCTATCATTCTTATCGATGTCGATATATCATATCATTCGATGTCCAATCAAGGTAGGTACTAAGGTTTATAAAGTTGCTAACTAAGATTGACATCTAACAAGGATATCTATCGATATAATGATATGGTTGTATTACAATTTAATAAAATAAAAGTTAAATCGCTATCTAAGAGAATTATAAATTTATAATCTATGAAACAAGTGTAATTTATGTGACCAGTAAAATAACTTTGCTATATAATGAAAACTTTTTAAACTGAAAACAACTCTAATACCATTTCTAACTATGGAACTGAAGATAGTAAAATAATACACTCGTCGTTTTTAAGGTGTGTGTTAGCTAACCCAAAACATAACCACTGAATCATAATCAGTTCACTAGCAACAACATTGGGGGTAACGTAAAAAAGAAGTCATTATGTGTACGCTGTCAATTGTACAACTGTCAGCAATATGAAATGCAGTCCAAGAAGTGGCAGTCCAACATTAATGCGTTGTCATGAGAATAATATCAACACAAATATAGAAGGTTGTCGTACTAATAAATCCATTACATTTATGACCATCGTGGAATCGTTGTCCTATGGAAGTAAGGGAAGCACCCTCCTATTTAAGTCATTGTAATTATGACCATTAAAATCGCTAACCCTTTTTATCCAGGAAATAACCCGCGGCTTTCTGAACGTATCTCAGTTTTGTAATTAGAGAAATCAAATACAATGCTATCTAATAACAGGAAAAACCACTACACAAAGCTTGCTGTAAGATCATGCTAAAACAAAGTCAAAGGAATAAAATTAATGCTAAGTTAAAATGCTATAGAATCATTGCTGAAATGAAATGGTCATGGCTCAATAGTCATAAGAGTATCTCTGTTTTAATTTCAACATTTTAAATAAAAAAATCACCACCATAACTGCTGTAATAAAATTCTCTTAAATAAATGGCTATACATAACGCTGTCGGGAGAAGTAATAAAGAAATTCGTAGTCAGGGGTACAAAAATGCTGCTACTAACAATCATACCAACTAATAAATTACCCCAATCACTTACACAGTCAACACAACACTCAATCGTTCCCATTCACAACATCAAGGCAAATGAATTCATTTCTCAATAAATAAGGAAACTCTATCAATACACGGTTGCTCTCGAGGAAGTTTGTGGGTAAAATCATGGTTAAGAAAAATGCAGGTGTAAAATACCAATTCAGAATGCCATCATTGTAACATATATTGAAGAGAATAAACACATGCGAGATGTATGAAAATGCAGGGCAAAAATCACCTTTAAAATAGATTAAAATGCATAGGAAAATCGTTGGCCAGATGGGTCAGAACGCAATGTAAATTCGCCTTAAAACACAATGAAATTGCAGAGGAAAAATTACAGTCAAGGTATTAAATTGCAGAGAGAAAATTCGCCAAGTTGTAAGGAATAAAATTTCAGAGTAAAATATAAAAATAATTTGCCCATCAAGTCGTAGGTAAAACACAGAGTGAAAAAAAATTAGGGAACGTAGAGTGAAAAACATAGAGAGTAGTCAGCAGTTCGTGGATAGGAATGATGAAAATGGAAGAGTTACTCAACACAATAAGGCGCAATGGCCATCAATCAACCAAGAACAATCAACACGAGTAGACGACTGGGAAAACACATCCTTCGCTCATCATCCATGCACAGAAAAGCAGGGCATTAGGATCTATAGGTCTATTAACACCGAAGTGAAGACCATCGATCTTGCTCCTGACCGACTGCTCAGACATGAAATGATGATATAGGGATGAGGATGAAGTATAAAACACAAACTCTTCACAATAAATCAATAAAATAGACAAAAAATTCATAAGAGTCAGGGATCAATTCAGGCAGTGAGCTTAAGGCTATGGTGAATTTGAGTGCTTGATTAAAATGCTAAGTAAAACACTCTCTTTACACAATTAAAAGTGCAGAAATGAAAGCGCAAGATCACTATTAATATATCATTCAAAATAAAAGCATGCGTACCGTAGACCAAGTCGACCGCTCCGAGTCGTTGACCCGCGCGCTCCGTCCTGCTCTCGCTTGCCGAATGCTGTGACTTCACCAGTACCTCCTAGCCAATGCTAGGGGTACTCTTCTTCCCCCTTATCCCCATGAGCTGCAAAGGGGCCACACACACCAAAATAGAGAACAACTAGCTCCCATATTGCCTCACAAGGCCAAGCTACCACTCCTCACTGAGTTGGGTATCCCAACTCCCACAAGATAAGTCAATCAAATAAAAAATTCTGCAGTGTAATGTTACACATAAAGGGAGAGATCCATCCTCCTCCTCCTCCCTCCTTTATATAGAGTGTCTAAGAGATTTCTTTCCCAAATTCCCATTTAATTTAATTTTCAATAATTTAGTTTAGAAAAATCCTCCCCGTACACGTGTCACCCATCCCTTTCGTTGCACCAGGAATTAATTTCATTATTTATTTAATTACTCTTATTTCCCTCACCTACCTAAAAGCATTCCTAGAATCGCTCCTAGGTGTCCTCATATTCCCTTACACATTTTAATGACTTACCCCCTTACTAATTTACTAGTTGAGTTCAATTTAGAAAGTTCTTAAAGGCAATATTCCTTGCTAAGTTAGTCATTCTTATTTTTCCTTATGTTTCCCTTTCTCTTTATGTTTCCCCCTTTTTCCCTTAGTTTCCTAATTCTTATAAATTTCCCTCTTTACCTTTTTATCTAAAACTCAAATTAGGAAGTGTAGACTTTACCCGTTTTCCCCTTTTTCTTTTTCGTTAAATTTTTTAATTAGCATAAGTAATAAACAATCAATCCCCGCCCCCCCCACCTTTTTAAAATTTTAATCCCTCAAAATAATTTGATTTTAGTAATTTAATCGCATTTCTTACCCCCTTTTTATCACATGTTTAATGAATATTATTAGTATTAGTTATTTATTTTAATTTTTATTTATTTATTTTATTTTATTTTTTATTTTTTACCACAAGTATCACTTAGACCTAGATTTTATTTTCATAGGCTGGGTGACATTTTTTTTTTTTTGTTTGTTAATTGGTCCGGACCTTCTTGGCATCGGGATTAACCTTTGGCTTGAGAAACCGCGACTCAGGGGCATCTAAGCTGTCAAAATCACTCGGGGATCGCACTCGGCCTGAGCCACACCAACCCTTAACATGGTTGGATTTTTTGTCCCCGCAGGTTTCGAACTGGTGACTTTTCAACATGGAGTGGCTTAAAAACACACTCCGTCACTGAATGTCCTACACCTCGGGGATAGGTTGGGTGACATTTTACTAGGGAAATTGTTTTTAAATATTTCTTATCACTTTAATAGTTCTAAGGTCATCTCGGTTTATTCACTTATTAGTTAACAATGCGACGTGCTCTTGAGGATGCACTCAGTGCTCCAAGGGTTCCACTCGCCTTGTTCTGTTTTCCTTGTGAAACGTTCCCTTCAGGACGCACTACGTGCTCCAAGGGTGCCACTCACCTCATTCTATTTTTCTTGCGCGACGTGCCCTTTAGGATGCACTACGTTCTCCAAGGGTTCCACTTGCCTCTTGACTGACTTGGTAGACATAAAAAACCCCTGGAGTCAATACTCTGTCAGGTGATCTTGTGGGAGACTAAGGGCCTCTAAGGAATACGGCCCCTACCTTATTGCGCACCCCTTAGAATCATCGCGAGCGACTGTCAGAGTCTTCCCTCATGACATTGTGGGACTTCTTGAACTAGGTAATCGTTAACCTACAGTTTGAGCCACAATGGGAGTGCTAGTAGGCTGTGGCAGGGCTACTATCCACACCTCTCCCTCAACATATAGGGTAGTCATGCATGACCCCTCTACTCCACATGTGAGTCTGGTCGACAAGCTATCGTCACCCTGCATCATCAACGAATCATGTGAGAAATAAAATCCATAATCATAACATCTAATCAAATACACATATGTCATATATACAACAATAAAACCCTAATAGTCCACTATCTGACTCGATCCAGAGTCCAAGGGTTTCATCGATGACTCTGCATCCTCGAGGTCCAATATCCTGCACACTCAGGAGAATCGAGTCAACAACACCTGTCTATATCAATAAAAAAAAATAACATGTCACCATATCCTTAATGCCTCATAATCATAATCAAATGCCCAATAGTATAATAATCTGGATCACTTGCAAGCATGTGTCCTCAAAGAATAGGTTCACTCAGTGTGTGCAAGAGAGGGATGTTACATAAGTTGATACAAGTATAATTTTGTGTGTAGGACAACCACACTAGGTCACTGCCCTCGTACATGATAAGAAATAGATCTTGTGTAGGAGTGCCCATGGAGAATTTGATTGAGTATTCTCTGAAGCTACGAGCGTACAAAGACTCCCCTGTGATTTCCTCTCCCTTTCTCATCTTTCCATGGCTGCGATGCACCCCGCACTTCAGCGCTCGCGCTCGATTCTTGGTGGCTTCCACCATCCTAGAGAGTCTCTCATATTATTTTTCATGGTTTGACTTGAAACCAGCATGAAGAAAACCGACTCATAACATTACGGAGACGCGGAAGCAAATCCCAGTTTGTTCCAATTAATCAATAACAATACACAAATATATATACGATGATGTGGTTGAGGAACAGTTTATGAACAGTTCTAAATGGTTCATAATTCTAACTAATCACCGTTAAATATCCATTATTCTAAATCTCCATTATTCTAACTCTCCTCTTTAATGGAGAAAGGATTTACATCCACACCTAACATTTCCCTAAACAATTCACATTTAATCTTCCCAAGAGGCTTAGTGAAAATATCAGCAGCATTTTCACTAGTGTTACAATACATTAAGGAAATGTCATTAGACTTCATCTTTTCTCGAACAAAATAGAATTGAGTATCAACGTGCTTTGTCCTTGAATGATAAACTCGATTATTTTCCAACTTGATTGAGCTCTGGTTATCACATTTGATTATCATAACTTTCTTTTGCTCTTCTCCAACATCTTGAATTAGTCTTCTCAACCAAACAACTTCACAAGTTGATGCATACAACGATTTATATTCTGCCTCAGTGGATGACAAAGACATAGTAGTTTTCTTCTTAGTGCTCCATGAAACAACTCCGGATCCAATCCCAAATGCATAACCTGTAGTAGATCTTTGATCATCCATATTGCCAGTCCAATCTGAATCTGAGTAACCTGTCAGTTCAACATCGAATGAATCAGTACACTTAATACCATAATCAAGTGTGCCTTTAAGATACCTGAGTACCCCTTTCGATGCATTCCAATGACTTTCAAGAGGTTTAGCCATAATCTGACTTAACACACTAACAAAGTATGCTATGTCAGGTTGTAGTGAGATAGTTCAGGTTTCCCACCATGTGTCTATAAACTGTATCATTTACCTCCTTTGAACCATCATCGTAGTAAAGTTTCATGTTCTGCTGCATTGGAACATAAGAAACTTTACACTGATCCATTTTTAACCTCTTAAATACTTCTCTGACATATTGACCTTGAGACACAAAGGTTTGACCAACATTTCTCCAAACTTCAAGACTGAGACAGTAATGTAACTCACCAAGATCTTTCATTTCAAATACCTGTGACATCTGCTTCTTGATTCCACTAATAAATTTTTCTGAATTTCCTGTAATGATTAAGTCATCAACATATAAGGAAATCAATACAATGTTCCCCTTTTCATCAAACTTGGTATATAGTTTTGGATCACTTTTGCTCCTCGTAAAACCCTCATGAAGAAAGAATGAATCTATCTTCTCATACCATGACCTAGGTACCTGTTTCAGTCCATGAAATGCTTCCTTTAAATTACATACTAAATGTTCCTGACCACTTTTCACAAACCCCTCTGGTTGAGTAAGGTAAAACTCCTCCTTTAACTCACCATTCAGGAAAGCAGACTTTACATCTAATTGGTGAAGCTTCCAATGGTGTTTTGTAGCTAGTGCAATTAACATTCTTATAGTGTTTAATTTAGCTACTAGTGCAAATGTTTCTGCATAATCAATGCCCTCTTTATGTGAATACCCTTTTTCCACCAATATAGCTTTATATTTATCTATACTACCATCTACTTTAAATTTAGGTTTGTATATCCATTTACAACCTATGGGCTTTTTATCGTTAGGCAATTCAATCAATTGCCAAGTTTTGTTTTTCATTATAGAGTCATATTCTTCCTCCATTGCTTCTCTCCACTCTTCATGTTCATTATCTTCATTAAAACTCATGGGTTCGATCACATTTGAAATATTACTCATTAGGGCATAATCTTTATATTTTTCAGGTGGATGAACCTGTCGTGAAGATATTCTCAATTGGTTGGTTACTTCTTCTTCGTTTTGTGAAGATTCTTCTTCACTGCTAGATGTATCCATGTCACAGGGTGCCTTTTCCTACTGTTTCTTCTCTTCTTTGACCTCCTCATCTTCAAGAAGTACCTTCCACCCTTCATGACTGTTGTCCTCATTGTTTCCTTCTGCCTGTTCATGAAAGATTACATCTCTTCTTGAAAACACTTTGTTAGTAGATGGATCAAATAATTTATATGCTTTAAATTCTGAACAGTATCCTATAAAAATACATTTGATATCTTTAACATCAATCTTCTTCCTATTCTCCTTTGGAATGTGTGCAAAATCCTTACACCCAAATTTCCTCAAATTATTAACTTTTGGTTTAGAATCATACAAGGCTTCGAAAGTATTTTTATGATCAAGACACCTTGTTGGATTTATATTCTTTAAGTAAACAACAATGCTAATGGCCTCAGCCCAAAAAACATTTGAGAGATTCTTATCTTTCATCATACTTCGTGCACACTCCACCAGAGTTCTATTTTTCCTTTCTGCGACTCCGTTCTGCTGTGGTGTGTGGGGTACTATAAATTGTTGTACTATTCCATGATCTTTGCAGTACTTGATGAAGTTCCCCAATCTGTACTCTCCCCCTTGAACTGAGTGAATAATTTTGATGGGTTTTTCTATTTGTTTCTCCACCATGTTTTTAAATTCCTTGAAGTATTCAAAAAATCCCTCTTTTTCCTGAGGAAATAAACCCATGTGTATCTTGTGCAGTCATCAATAAACAATAAGAAATAATAAGCACCTTATAGAGACCTTGTCTGCATTGGTCCACAAACATCAGTGTGCAGAAGTTCTAATAAATCTCTTTTTCTCCTATCAGTATTAGAGGGGAATTCATCTCTGTGCATCTTTCCTAATGCACAACCTTCACAAGCAACATATTCATTCTTCAACATAGGGAGTCTTTCAACCATACTTTGTTTTTGTAATAAAAACAAATCATGATAATTAATGTGACCATACCTTTGGTGCCAAAGAGTTTCTGTAGGCATATTCATAGAAGTTAAATCTTGATGATCCTTTCTAGTGACATCAAGTTTGTATAGGCCTCCAACTCTTACTCCTAAATCAACAGTTCTGTAATGATCCTGCAAGTCCTTCACTATACAATGTGTCTTGAAGAATTCAACCTTAAAATCCCGATATGTAATGGTGGACACATAAATCAAATTTTTCTTTATCCTGGGGACATACACAACATTGCGAATGTGCCTGACAATACCATTCGAAAGTGTTACTGGAATATCTCCATATCCCTTGATTTGATAAGAGCGATCATCTCCAAGATAAATATGGGCACCATTATGTGTTTCTTTAAAGTTTGTATATCGATTCTTATTACATGTCATGTGAATTGAAGTGCCAGAATCAACAAACCAAGCATCAACATCATCAGTTTCAGCAGACAATGCTACATTCGACACAAACAATTTGAGATCTTTTGGTTCAATACTTGAGTTTTCTTCTGCAAAGTGTCCTGAATGTTTTCTATTTTTATTCCTAGCCTCATCATCATTTTCCTTCTTATAACATTCTCTGGCAATATGCCTAGGCCTACCACAATAAAATCACTTAGGTTCATTTCTATTCGATTGCATACCTTGATTTGGATTTGACTTCCTCTGAAATTAACTTCCTCCTCTTCCTCCTCGTGGTTTCCCTTTACGAAATCTCTTTTTTGTCCATAGTGCTGAGTCTGAATTCCGAGGCTTCAAATTCGTGCACATTTCTTCCTCTTGCAACAATATACTTGTCAGTTCCTCAAAAGTAGGATCTTTCTCCCTCGCTGTAAGGCCTCTTATAAACATTTGATAGTCCTCTAGCATTCCATTTAGGGAAATTGTGACAAGATCAATGTTTGACACTTTTTCTTCTATATCTCCCAATTTATCTTTCATTTCTTTAATTCACCCAAGAAATGTACTGATAGACTCATTTGTATCCATTTTAATACTTAGCAATTTACTCTTTGAGAAAATAATGTGATTAATATTATTAGTTTGATATAGATCTTTAAGCACTTGACACATTTCACTAGAAGTCTTAGCATCTCTAATATGCAAAATTATGCTATCTTTAACATACATTCTCAAAAATACCTTGGCTTTGTTCTCTTTCTTATCCCAATCTAGGATTGTTTCCACCATCGTGCTTGCATCCGCATCAGAACGCGCTTCATCCGCATCAGAACGCGCTTCATATCCTTTCATGATCATCCATACACCATAACCTTATATCAAGGTTTGCATCTTGAATTTCCAATTGATGAAATTCGAGCCATCTAACTTGTTGGATTCGTTGAGGTACATTTCTGCCAGCAGATTCACCATTATTGCAATCTTCGTTGAGAAATAAGTCTCCTCTTGATTTCTTTATCACCACACGATGTAAAATCGTAGTCTCATGATTCATCTTTCTCAGATCAGATCAGATATTCGCGTGAGGGTATTCATAAAATCTAGGCGCACTCAACACACCTCTTCAAATTGTCCAGTAAGGAAAACAAGCACTGATCTCTCTCTCCTTCATGAGGTCATGGAATCTCTTCTCAAGAAGAACCGATCTCTCTCTCCTTCCTAGGTGGTAGATCCCTCAAAAGAGATCCCTCTCTTCCACTGCAACTCAGATCAGATCGCACACAATGGTGGCATGTCAACATCTGTTTCTTGCCCCTTCTCTTGTCTTGCCGCTGGAAAAGCAATGAGTCATTCACCACAACAGTAGAAGCACCAATAGTCCACCCTCTCAAATGCACAACAATTCTCCCTCTCACAATCTCCCAGCAGCTCTGATACCAAATTGAAACCAACATGAAGAAAATCAACTCATAACAT
The DNA here is from genome assembly GCA_032191745.1 of Picea mariana. NCBI lineage: Eukaryota > Viridiplantae > Streptophyta > Pinopsida > Pinales > Pinaceae > Picea > Picea mariana. The sequence goes on from JASDQU010372547.1 coordinate 77,215, forward strand.
TACAAAGATAGGGGAAGCAAAGCCCAGTTTGTTCCAAATTAATCAATAACAATACACAAATATATATACGATGATGTGGTTGAGGAACGGTTTATGAACAATTCTAAATGGTTCATAATTCTAACTAATCACTGTTAAAACTCCATTATTCTAAATCTTCATTATTATAACTATTTGAACCCTCGAACTCTTCATGCCCGAGTCCTGCATGCAGAGAATCTTCATTTCTGTGAAGTGTGTGAAGTGTGATGGCTATTCTGTCAAACTCTTTACACAATATTACAGAGAGCTGGAGAAGCAGTAGCAAGATGAAAAATGATGTGATGAGCTTGCACACCATGTTGAGAATCCTACAGAAAATGAATAATAAGAATCGAAATATGCCTTAGATATTAATAGGAATATGGATGTCTGTCTAATGTATTGAGTGGATTGGTGTGGACAGCTTGAAAGAGAATACTAATGGTAGTGGCACTAGAGTGGGCGAGCAATATCCATCTCGCTATGCAGTATTGAATGCTCGCTACACAGTATTGAATGTTGTGAGAGGTGAACGCTGAGGAGCAGGCTGGATGTTGGCCCACCATCATTCTTTTATCTACAACATGCTGATCCATAAATTTTATTGCTTCTATCGTTTGGGCTCCATAAGTGTGAAAATATGCATTATGATTTGAGCATATCATAATTTCCTTTTCCTTATAAGTGTTGCACCTCTCCACACATATTCCTATATAGTTGACATTGTTGTTATACTTATCCAATTATCCATGGGTCGTGGATAATTATTTTCACATAAATATACAATATCACGAGGTTACATGCATCAAAATTTTTAAGAATTTAAAGTGTAAATATTTTCTCAAAGTTTTGTATTTTTTTAAAATGTTTGTATTTTTAAGGATTTGATGCCTCTAAGCATATGATAGATCTTATATATATGTGTGTGTGTGTCAAGTGTCGATTTCATGTTGAATATGGAAGGAATTGTACATCTCCCTCATACTCAACACACCATTCAAATGTTTTAACCATAAGAGTTTTCTTACTTTCAATTTTTTTTTATATATAAAGTTGATATTGAAATATTTTGCTTCTTCATAATCTTTTTTAGATGACACATGTTAAATCCATATTAAATATTGAAGGAATTAAACGTCTCCCTCATATGAAGAAGCAACAAGCACCTATCCACATAATATGATTTTTTTCTACTTTCAATTTCTCATTGTATATAAAGTTATATAAAATTATTTTACTTAAGGTGAATATTAAAATATTTTTTTAAATGCCAAGTGTCAACCCCATGTTGAGCATGGAAGGAATTACAAATCTTCATAGTCCATTGTAGAAAGTGTCTTTTGGCACAATAATAATTTTTTACTTTCAATATATATAAAAGTGGACATTGAAATATATTATTTATGGCCCACATTGAAAATTTTAAAATGCCACATGTCAACTTCATATAAAGAATTGAAGGAATTACACATCTCTCTCTTTATGATAAGTAGAAAGCAACTATCAAACAAATATATATATATTTTTTGTTTACTTTCAATTTCTCTCTTTCTCTCATCATCATTCTATATAGAATTTATATAAAATTTCTATATATAGAGTTGATATAAAATTATTTTACTGAAGGTAGATATTGAAATATTTTATTTATGGCCAACATTGAAATATTTTTTTGTTATTAATATTTTTTTAAATGCCACATCTTTTATCTAAATATGTATTACATCATTTAACACACACACACACACACACACACACACACATATACAATCCAGGGAATTTTTTTTTTTCATGTCTTTTTATTGAGATACATATAAAACATAAATTTATTTTGTCTCCAAATTTTATTTTGTTTTTATGTATCTCAATAAATTTCAACTTCTTTTTATTAAGTTGAAATTGCACGTTGAGGGCATGGGATTGCATGTTTACATACCGGGAGGCATAGGTCACCAAGTGTAGTCCCACCACCAAAGTCTGTAGGTCTGAGGTTTTGATAGCCCCACCCAAAGCATAGGTAAGATTCTGAGGTTCCTAAGGAAGAGTGTAAGTATGGTCCCACCAGATATGGAGGTCCCAAGGGAAGAGTATCGGGGGTCTAGGTATGATTTTTCGAAGGCTATTCCCATGATTACATTATATACATGAATATGTACACCTTTTTAATGACAAATGCACACCTTGGACATGTAAGGAGGAATATGCACACCTTGTTAATGACAAATTCATGCCCTAGACATGTTATGCAACTCTATGCTCGCCTCAACCCTAAATGATTCTTCCTTAGCCCATTTGAATGACTTTCATAGGAAGATGAATGAAAATGGATGTTGATCCATTGTGTATGGTTGTTTTTACTATGGAAGATCTTATAACAACCCTGGACCCATGTTTGACAAGATGTTTGGAAACACATATATGTAGTTAACCTTGTATGTTGAGTCGTCACTCGAGTCCTATAATCTTAGAAACTCGAAGTACTTGTAAGTATCCCACACCTATGATTGATTTCAAATGCATTCAAGATATCATGCTTACCATTTAATTTGAGATTGCGTGCATATGTTTATATTATAGTCAACACTGTTTGTAATTTTTCTTTCAAAATTATCCTCACTCATTCTGGCAATCATATTTTTTTATTTTCCAAGATTCAACACCCGGTTGGGAAAATCCCCGTGTACTTCCCCTCATAGAGGATGGGAATTTTTGAAAAATGCTACGAATATACTTGAGTGTGCTTATAAAAATGCACGACAAGTTTTGTAGAAGTGTTATTTGTAATAAATAATATCTTATCTATAAAGATTACTTTATTTTTCTTATCAAAAGTGCTTTATAGAAAAATATACCAATATAACCCTAAATCATTTAAAAAAATCAGTTAAGCACGAGCATGCATTCCACGACTTCCATTCCTCAGCCTCAACGTCCATTTATGTTAGCGTGTATTCCTCAAAAAATAATTTCAAATTTGAACTTGTAAAACAATCGCTGCAATTGAAACATGGGCGTCCTCTACCATGGGTGCAACAATTGAAACAAGGGGTTCCCATGATGAAAATTTCAATGTCAACAAATTCTAGGAGTGTGCTAAAGCATGGAGAGACATAACGAATTGTCCAATAGGCATGGTAGATATCTTGATAAGAGCAGAGGTTTTTGACTTTATGTTTGGACCCTTCCATTTCGAAAATGATGAGATAGATATGGCCATAGCTAATTATGATGACATAGCTATGGCACTGGAACTATTTGGCGAGAGTGTTTACCTAGATGTTGATTTGCTTGTAAGACAAACAAAAATTCCATGCAGAGCTGGAGAAACATTTAACTCCAAAAAAAAACCCAAGATAGAAAAGATGGAGATGGCCAGTAAAATATGTGGGAAAAAGGTATTTTTTCCTAGGAACGGTTTAAGAATGATAGATGTTCCACATGGACTATACAAGTATTTGATTCAAATTGTCCTAAGGAAAATTATCAATCATCATATGACTAATATTTCTGGTGATTGCATGAGACTATTCATTTATTGGAATGAATACAGGGCAGGGTTGTAGATGTCCCTTATCTATTGGCTAAAAAATTACATCATGCCCTTGAAGAAAGTAAAAAAAAGAAGATTAAATTCAGTTTCCCGGACACACTATAGAAAATTATTGATTTGTATCGACCCAATGACCAAACAAGCCCTCTTAAAACCTACATTAGGAGATAAAAAACAAAGAAACCCATTGAGGAAGTACCTGAATAAACTACATTTTATGGTGTGGAAATGAGTTCTGATACAATTTCCAAAGATGAAGTTAATGCTATTAGAACTTTAAGAGACCTACATGAACTTATGAATGAATCTGAGGAGCAAGTAGGTACAAACCACTATAGAAAAATAGGAAAGGATGATATTTTTGTTACTTTAGGAACTATAATTGATAGAATTCCTCCTAAAATGGCATTACTTGGGTATAATGTCCCTATTATGGGCGTTGATTCTACTTTTCCAAGTTCAAATGTGAACAATCCAACATACATTTTTGATAACAGATTCATTTTCGGGGCATTGGATAGAATGATGTATTACAAAATTCTTGCAATGGAGGATTCTTCCTATATATACACCTAGAAGGAAACATGTGAAATGCAACACATCGTTAATATGGAATGCTTAATTTTTTTTTTGAAATCTAGAAAATGCAATTGCAAGGAAACTACAAGAATCAAGAATCATAATACAGGGTGAAGATAATAATATAGTTGGATTAAAAAGTGAGGTATCCCTCATTATAGAGGAATTAAAGAGGGAGATGGATGATGCGAGGGAAACGTTCGAAATGTCATTGAATACATATACACGAACCATTTCAAATCTTGAAGAAGAATTGAAAAGTAGACCACAAGTTTTGAAAGTACCTCCATTGAATACTGCAAGTAATTCAGAGGTGGATGAATTAAAAACAGTTTGATGGAGAAAGAGAGAGATTTATTCAAAATTTTAAAGCTGAATTTGAAAATACAGTGATAGAGCTACGTCAGAAGCATATTTCAAAGATTGAAGAATATAAGAACAAACTGGACAATTTGAAGAAATAAAATCATAACCAAGATAATAAGTTGAATAAGAAAAAGATGAAACTTCTCAAAGCAAATGGGAAGATTAAATAATTAAAAAAGGAAATAGAAATTCTTACTAAAGAAGGTCGCAACAATAATGATGCAGGTAAAATGAAGGTATGGATAAGGATAAAGGTGAAAGTAAGGGCAATGCAACAAAAGAGAAGAGTACAAAACTTGAAAAGGAAATAGAAAGTCAGATAAAAGAAGATGAAAAAAATTAGGATAAAGGTAAAATTTAGGGTATGGGTAAGGGTAAAGATATAAGCCAGGGCAGTCCAACAAAACAAATGCCTTCAAAACACTTGGACAAGTCTAAAGAAGGAAAATATAAGATGTATAAGAAATCTAAAGTATAGGTAGTGCTCTAGGTGATCTCTATGCCCCATAACCAATGGTGGAATCATTGAAGATGACGATATATGAGAGAGATGCAAATATTAAAGAGCTCAATAAAAAACTCTTGCAGAACTGAAAGGCACAACATTTGGGATGTGACACATAGATACAAATGTTGAAATACCAAATTGTTGATTTGTAGTGGAAATTACAGAGTACAATAGTAATTGATGTGGTGCTAATTTTGTCTACTACATCGGAGAAAAAAAATTGAGGGAACACGGGCTTTAGAATGAAGTACAAAAACTTAGGGGTCAATTGGATAACGTTCAATTCAAACTGAAAAAAAAGGAAAAACTTGAAAAGAATCAAAAGGCCAATGATGAGAAGTATAAGAAAAATACAAATTTGTTGAAAAAGTAAGTAGAAGAAAAAACAATATTACAAGAGAGATTGAAAAATTATGCAAAGAAAATTAAATATCTATAGAAACAATTGCAACATGTGCCTACTATAACTATAGAACAATCAAAAGCCTCTACAATAGAAAAGAGAGGCTCTGCAGATTTTTGTTTATCTCAAGAGAAGGGCTTGCATAAACCTCCTGAGTAGCCTAGGATATATGCAAAATAACATTGGTTTACATACCATGCAATCCATGTAATTACATTTCAATATGTAATATATATCATTGTTTCGGCAGAGTTTATTAACAATGTATTTTATTTTATGCAGTTAATGACATGTATGCATGTGCGTAGTTATTGACATGTATGAGTGTGTATATTCACATATCAATGACTTTAATACTTTAAAAGTTACTTGATATTGAGTTATATACAAATACACCACCATTCTCATATTTTTTGCAAGATGTTTGAGTAAAACATAAGTAGTTTCATGTACTTGAGATTTTGATATAACAATGGTAATTGCATAGATTTATCTTTGTTGTAATTAATATGAAACCTATATGTATCAAGTATGGATATGTCTTGTAAAACAATAATTGTGCATGCAAATTACAATACATACACAAGGTACAAATGCAACATTTTCCCAATTTCCTCCACAATGGTAATTTTCATACCATGGCCACTCATAATCCAATATATGGATAAAATATATATAATTAGTACTTAGAACATGCAATCTCTCTCTCTCTCTCTCTCTCTCTCTCTCTCTCTCTCTCTCTCTCCCTCTCTCTCTCTCAAAGATTGCATATTGATATACATAAATAGTATTAAACCCTAATATGCAAGAAATCTTGCACAAATACCCTACTCGGTATGTTCATATATAATAACAATACACAACCACAATATTTCACTTGAGGAATTATTAATCTATTGAATCTATCACTATAAAGAATTTTAAAGTTGTATATGTAACAATACATATTAGTTCATGCATGTAACCCAAAACCAAAATATGCATTTCACCCTGCACCATCTCAGGACATAACAACAGATGTACAACCCGCCTTTTCCCTAATAGGGTGTGAATTTTCCTCAATGCCCCCCTTTCATGAAATTTCATAAGGATAGTGTGCATAATGTGCATAATTCATCTAACGATATGAATTTTCCCTAAAATTATTCTTTCAAAAAGTTATCATGCAAAATCCTAACACAAGGCTTGCATTGTTTACTGAAGGGCATGCATTTTACAACATGACCTGTTTTCAAGAACAAAACACATAATTTCCATTTTTGAGCATGCATTTTCTTCTTAAGGAATACATATCTCATATTAAGGAATGGATTACTCACTGTCCTATATATACATAATCTCATCATACAAAATTCACCACTATAAATTTTCTACAACTTTTGTACAACCATGAAACTTGTAATATTTCATATAATATTGACATATTCATTCTATATTTCATAAAAATGTCATGATTATTTTTTCATAGAAATCATCCTTTTTGGAGTGTAAATGCACTCCTAATTGTACAAACGTGTTAACACTATTGTAATAATAAATTTACAACTTAAAAACTAACTTATGGAGGCTTATCCACCTTTGAGAATGCACCTTCTTACAACCAACTTTAACAAATTCACCCTTTGGTTTTACAAGGCAATTTCTAGCCTTTATGCACATCAGGTAGGTCTTTGTATGAAACTTTCACTATAAGGCTATATGCAAGTGTATAATCACAAATTACAACTTATTCAAGTTGAACCACTAAATTTGGTTCAACATTGAGACTAGGGTGTGCATTTTACTCTAATGTCGTTTTCACTTCAGATTTACGTGTAATCCCAAATCTAGGTGCATGAAAGAAACCTATCCCGTTCTTAAATTTCACTTTATATGACATGAGTAATTTTTCTATATATGGAACTCCATTTTAAAACTTATAAAACAATTTTTGGAGCTACAGAGAATCTTGGGCGTGCATTTTAATTTGGTCACCTAATACGATTGCGACCTTCCAAATTACAAGGCAAACTTTGCCTCTTTTTCACAAAACCCTTTTAAAACTTAACAACATGAATATGTATAATATGATCAACCAAAACCCCAAAAACTTTCACAACTCAATTCTAAGGTATAATACAACCTTCACTTACATTTTACAAACAAGTTGGGAATTTCTAGGATTTTACTAGGCATCTTTTGCCTATTATTGCACACCAACTTCTTTTATGACCAAAAATGAAAAACTAAGTATATAGGATTATTCAAAATGACTTAAAAAATCATTTACAATTTGAACCACTCAAATTGAATTAGTTTTGAGACCTAGGTGTGCATTTTAGTGTAGCCTGGCTTGCATTTTGCACCAAGACAAAATTTACACCAACACAAAATTGGCACAAATATAGGTATACAAATATGTACTACTTTTATACAACCCTGTAACTTGTAATATTTCCTGTAATATTGACCTATTTATTCTATTGCAACAATTAGAGTTAATATTTATTCCATTTGATATGTATAATTGGTTGATTAGAAGTCATTGACCTTTGGTTCCTTTTAAATTTGATAAGTTTTTTTCTTTATAAATACGATTTCAATGTACTTACGGAATTTTTAAAACTTACTTAACCCCTACTCCTCCTCCTCCATTACCTAATTTCTACCCCCCTCACATCTTTCTTACCTCCATTACCCCCACATCACCTCCCCCATATTACCTCCATGACCCCCACATTCCCCTCTGCTTCTATGTCCTCCCCCTATTCCCCCTATCTTAAGTACCCCTATTATCTTACCTCCTCCCTCCATATCTTTCCTCTCCTACACTCTCAATTGGATCCTCAACTTCTCTATCCCTTCCACATCTACCTCCTCTCTTATGCCTCACCTCCTCCCCTTCCTCATATCTCCCCTCTTCCTACTCTCCTCCCACTTATCTCTTCTTTTCCACCTCTCACCTCACCCTTGCACACACGCCTTCTTACCACCTTGCCTCCTCCTCCACCCCAATTTCTACCCATCCTCCTCCCCTAATATCATAATTTGTCTTGTACCCCTTTTCCTTCCCTATATTACCTCCCATTCCTACCCTACCTCCCTTACTTGTCCCTAGTCCTCCTCCTCCACTTACACATTTCCATCCCCCTTTCTCCTCCCCTGCATATCACCTACCCATCATTCTCCCCTTCACCTTTTCCTCCCCACTCCCATTCCTCCATCGTGTATCCCCATACACATCACCTCTTCCTCCTCCTTGCCCCTTCTCTCCTTTCCACCCCACCTCATTCTCAACCTCTCCACCCATTTCAAATTCCCTCCTCCTGTACCTCCTATACCCTCTCATCCTCTCTAACCCACCCCTAATCCTCTGCCTCCATTACCTCTTTTATACCCTCTTTCTCATCCCTCACCTCTCTCTTACCTCCATAAACCCCACCTCACCTCCCTCTCACTAGAATTTTTCCTCCTCGTCTTCTTAATTATCTATTCCTTTCCACTTCTCCCTCCCATGCCCATGTTCTAGTCACCCACTTCACCCTCGACCAACTCCTACTTCTCCTCCTCTATTTTCTTTCCCCTCCACCTAAAATCATGCACCCCCTCTCCTCTTTTTATTCTACTTCACCTCCCCCTATTCCCCCCCTCTCATACCTCATCTCTTCCTCCCATTACTATCTTGATTCCACCCTCTCATTTGATCCCCTTTACCTCCTCACTACTTACACCCAATGTGCATCTACCTCCTCCCTTCCTTTATTTCTCCTCTTCTTCCCTGTATCTCCCCTTATCTTCCCTCACTATTACAAACCCACTCACTTATCACTTTCCTACCTCCTCCCTCTCCTCTCCCTCTCCTACATTACCCATTGGCTCCTCACCTCCTCTACCCCCTCCATATATACCTCCGTTATTCCTATCTTCCTCCCCTTCCTCATATCTCCCCTCTACCTACTCTTCTCCAAATTTTATATCCTTTTCCACCTCTCACCTACCCCTTTCACACCCACCTCCTCACCACATTGCCTCCTCCTCCTCCACCTCAATTTACCCATCCTCCTCCCCTCCTCTCCTCATATGAGTTTTTACCATTTTCTTCTCCATCTCCTAACTCCCAATCCTCCCCTGCCTACCTTGATTTCCCCTAGTCCTCCTCCTCCTCCTCCTCCACTGCCACATTTCCATCCCCCTTTTTCCTCCCCTCCATCTCTCCTACCCATCATTCTATCCTTCACCTTTTCCTCCCCACTCCCCTTCATTCCACGTGTCTCCCCTCCACATCACTTCTTCCTCCTCCTTTCCCCTTCTCTCCTCTCTACTCCACCTCATGCTCAACCTCGTCACCACCTTCAACTTCCCTCCCCCTAGACCTCCTTTACCCTCTCCTCCTCTTCCATTACCTCATTTATAAATCTTTTATATACCCTCATGGTCTAGGTGTAAATCAATGGCTTGCTACCCATTCCATTGACTCAAATTACAGTTTCCATCTTGGCAATTCTTCTACAGTTTTTTGGGTCCCAAACTTCTGGGGCTACTTTGAGGCCCTAAACAACATTTTTTTAAGTTGGGAATTCCAAATAAATCATACATGTTGGGATGTATTGGGATTTTGATAATGTGTACTCCTCAACTAGACATTTTCGACGGGGTACCGAGCACCCCAAACGAAGATAGTATGAAAAATTTGCACCCTCGAGAAGTTGATGCATCAAATACCCCCATCGGTGCCCACAAGCCTTTTGGTGTTTCATCTTCTAGGATTAGGGTTTTGGATGTTTAGGGTTTTCTCATCTATGATTTATGTTAAAAATCATATTCTTGGAGCCTCATCTATGATTTAGATTTATGTTGGAGCCTCATTTTAATCATATTCTTGTGAATGAGCATAACCGACACATCTCTCTTTAGAGATAACTACCACCATTCTAGCTAGCTTATGTGCTTTACATTTTACACTCTTCTGTATTCCAGACAATCATTAATAGAATCTGAGTTTTACTATATTATTGCATTCCTTATAATATCTCTGTGTGTTTCTTTATTATATCTTTGTTATATTTATGCCTTCATGTCATTCTCAAAATAATATGGATCAATGGTATCATAGCAGTCTTCTCCTTGTTGTTCTTAGTGCATGTCCCCAATGAGGTCATGGTATAGAGAGATGGGTCTTGAGCTTGTTTATCTTGAGGAAAAACACTCTCTCCCACCCAAGAAACCTCCCATGGTGGAAGAAAAGAGGGACGATAGAGAAGGATATCCTATCAAATTATTTCTTGAGGGATCCCTCACACGACATAGGAATGAGATGATGGATAATTTCACCCAGATCCTTCAAATAATGCCAATATCAATGAAGGCACCTTCAACCAATAGTCACTTCATAGGCGTGATTCCCTTTAAGGTACATGTTAGCTTCAATATTCCTTTATTTGAAGGCCAGATAGACACTGATGCTTTGAAAAACTGGTTAAGTTTGCTAGAGGGTTATTTCTCTATCCAAAAATTTTCCAACAATGAATAAATCACCTTTGTTTCTCCTTAAGGCCCTTCCCCATGTCCGAGATTGGTGGGAGACTTACTTAGAGAAAAATGCCAAGGATGAGTCTACAATTTTTGGGCTAGGACCCACTTGGGAAACTTTTTTTTATGCCCTCAAGGAGAAATACTACCCTATTGGAAACTATGATGACCAGTACACGAGTTGGACAACTCCGCGTCAGGAGAGAGACCAGATGGTGTTAGAGTAAACCAACATATTCCATTCCTTGCACAAAAATATTGGTATTAAAGACTTTGAGCGACACCTGGTTTTAAAGTACTAGAGTGGTGTACATAGGTACATCCAAACAAATATGGAGTTCCTGGACATCTCCTCACAAGAAGCTTCTTATTGATATGATGTCAAGATTGATTAGAAGTTCAAACAAAAGAATAAGTGAGATTTCAGTTATCCAAACCCATCATAGCAGAATCCCAGTAAGGGTGGCCCTAACCCCCATGGAAAAGGATAGAGTAAGGATGACCAGTACCAAGAAAACTATCCCAAGACACCAACAAACAAGGGTGATGGAAAGTTGAAGGACACTGGAAAATGGTGTGCATTCCATAAAATCCTTTGGAACAATACTGATGAATGTCGCTCCAAACAATCATTATTGGCTGAAATGAAAGAATCATGGTTGAATGCTAAATCAAAATCTAATTCAAAACTGAAAAAGGGAAAATGGATCATTGACACAAAACCCAATGTCACCATCGCTACCACATAAGTCGAGCTAGAGGAACCAAAGGAACTTGAATAAGGGGAGCACCGCTTCCACTCACAAATGTGGGTGAAAAGGACCCCACTCCATTTCATTATTGACAACGATGGACGTAATAAACTAATATCAAAAAAGGTCTTCAAGAGGTTGAACCTAATAATGATGCCACATTCTCAGCCATACACCATTGGTTGGATCGACCAAGGATGAGACATTCATGTCAACCAACATGTTGACTGAACTACAACATCAAACCATTCAAATATGAGGTATTGTGTGATGTTTCCACCATTGAAGTTTGTGATATTTTGTTAGGACAACCATATATGTGGAAGCGTTATGCCATTTATGAATCTAATCCATGTAGTGTCATTATTACTTTTGGAGATCAACTCTACAAGGTACTAGAGGCAATCCCAACTACTATGGTCTATTTTATCTCTGCAAAGTAATGCAGAAAGATGGTCTCTTAGACTAGGAAATTTTTCCTCTTTATGGTTTGGTCAAAACGTGAAAAAAATGTCACTGCAACCACCAAAACCTCTACACGAGGTTTCTCTACACAACAGTAATAGGTGAACAAGATAGTCGAAGAGAAAAACGAAAAAATTTCCTCACCTAATGGGGTGCCTATGCAATATTAGGTAAAACACTCAATTTATTTGACACCAGGTGCTACTCTTCCTAACGACCCTGTTTACATGTGTTAAGTTATGGATAATGAAGAAATCAAATTCCAAATCCAAGAGCTAATTCTGAAGGGCCACATCAGACCAAGATCATCATCTTGTGGGAGCCCAATTATTTTGGTACAGAAAAAGGATGGCACATGTTGACTTTGTATTGATTATAGAGCCCTAAAAAATATCACACTCAAGGACCGATACCCAATCCCCCATATTGATGTTCTTCTTGATCAACTGAAAGGAAATTTTTTTTTCATTAATATTGATTTGAAGTCATACTACCACCAGGTGCCAATTGAGCAAATTGATGTATGGAAGACAACCTTCAAGTCTAAAGAAGGTATCTTCGAGTGACTGGCCATGCCTTTCAGATCAACTAATTCCCTGAACACATTCATGTAGACGATGGATGCCATATTGTGGAAATTCAAAAAATCCTTTGTGGTTGTATATCTAAATGACATCCTCATCTTCAAAAAACTTGGGAGGAACATTTGAAGCATATTCAACAGGTCTTGGGCATCCTACACAAAAAATAGTTATATGAAAATTTGGAGAAGTGTTCCTTCAACATGTAGAGTATCCAATATTTGGGATATATCATGGATGATGAAGGTGTGCATGTGGATCCATCCAAGATTTAAGTCATCCATGATTGTCCGACCCTGAAGACAATGACCGAGCTTCGCAGTTTCTTGGGCCTCTCCGAATTTTTCTGAAGGTTTGTGTTAGGGTTCTCTCATATCTCTTGGGCCCTAAGCCATGTGACCAAAGGTGGAGAGAAGACCAATTTTTTGTGGGATGTGTCCCAAAAGAAAGCATTCTGTGATTTGAAATTTCACCTCTGATCAACACCAATCCTTATTCTTCCAGACCTATAACAACCATTTGATATTGAGATAGATGCTTAAGATTATGCTATCGGTGCAGTCCTCACTCAACATGGGAATTCAATAGCCTATCAAAATGGAACACTACCTAATTCTATCTACAGATACCCCACCTACGAGAAAGATATGTACTCAATTTTACAAGCATGTCAACAGTGAAAGAATTAAATTATGGGGAAGGAAATGATCATCCACATTGATCACATTCCTCTGCACTTCATGCATACACAAGGAAAGTTACATAATGACTACCATGAGAAGTGGTCCATGTACCTACAAAAATTCCATTTGAACATCAAGTACAAGAAGGGAATCACCAAAAATTTTGTATATTGCCTTAGTCGACCCCTGATTTTGGCGCTAACCACAATTCTTAACTCATGTGGGCATGAGATGTTTTGGGTGTCTACAATTATACAATAATGACTCTGACTTTGTTGCTTCCTATAAAAAATTGAGCACAAAAAAAACAATTCTAGACTTTCATCTCTAGGATGGATTGCTATGCCATCTATGCCATCTCCGTGCTCCTTCAAGTGAGCATGAAAAGCTGATCTACGGATATCATTACAGTCGGGAAGCAAGAAATTTTGGTGTAGAGAAAACAACGACAGTACTGGAAAAGCATTTTTATTGGCCGAAGCTTCGATAAGATGTCCATAAGTACATTAGATCTTGCACTACCTGCACCATTTCCAAGCTTGCGATCAAGAAACATAGGATATATACCCCTCTACTTCCTATATATAGTCCTTGGAGTCCATCTCCATGGATTATATGTCTGGTTTGCCTTCAACCAAGCATGGGAAAGACTGTGTCTTCATGGTCGTTGATCGATTCTCTAAGATAATAGTTTTGACACCATGTGATTCGGATATATGAGAGGAAAAAAATGAAAACATAGATTGATAATATTAACACATAGACATAGTGAATAATAACAGAGATACAATGAAATTTGACTTCTATTAAATAAGAAAAATGTTGAAACTATAAAATGTATACTAAAACAAGCTTTCTAGAATAATGGCATCTTATCTTTGAGAAGAGATGTGACATCTATGATCATTCACAAGAAGATGAGTAAAATTAGGCTCCAAAAGGATTTTTATGTCAAACATGAATGCAAAAACCCTAGACATCCAAAAATATAACCTAGGAGATGAAGCACCAAAAGTCATGTGGGCCCTCTTGGGGTAAGTTGGTACATCAATTTCCGGGGGTCGTAACTTTTGCATACGATCTCCGTTTGTAGATTTCAATACCTCGTTTGAAAGGTCTATCCGATAAGTAAACATTCCACCAAGGGTTAAGGTATTTTGTTTAAAACAGCTGCCCCCAAAAAGTAAAAAAAAAAAAACATCGTTTAGAGCCTCAAAACGACACCGAAAGTTTGAGACTCGAGAATCTAGAAAACAAATTTCCAAGATGAAAACTGCAACTTCCAACATTAAAGTTGTATGTGAAACAAATAGAAGAGGTGGGCGGACACCAATATCCACCTGGATCAATCCTCCATCCTTAGGAATCAATGGTCTCCATTGCATTGAGTTCCCCCATTAGATGAGGAAACTTCTGCTGAGTTTCTCCCCAGGTGAGTGACTTGCCTTGGTACAGGAGCTGCCCTGCCTTGGTGCAGGAGTTGCCTTGCCTTGACAACCCAATAAATATGAATCTTCTATTGGATATTTCCCTTGACCTTTGTGTCCACGATATGGTCAGTGGATTGTTGTTCCATGCAGTCAGGTTTGAGCTCTGTTGGTGTCAATTGTTTTTCTATCTCTAAGGTGTCTAATAATGGTGGAAAATAAGGCCAAAGGAGATCCACATTGAACACTGGGTGAAAGCCAAGGAAGGGGGGAATGTTGACTCAAAATAATTTTCACCCACAACCTTGGTGATGGTTTAAGATCCATAAGAGAGTGGAAGAAGTTGCTTTCAATGGGGCCTTGTAAAGTGTTCTTTCTGCAAGTGCAACCAAAATTTGTCTCCCACCTAAAACTTGTGTGGTACCTGGTGTTGATCATGACACTTCTTGTACTTGGCATTGGACTTATGTAAAATATCCAGAACCTGCTGGAGGATGTGTTGGATCCGATCAATGAAACATGAGGCTTTTTCATCTTCAGTTGGAGCATGGGACGAATCTTCATGGGTGGCCGCAAGGGGTAGTGCAGCATTCATGGGACCCAATGGTTGAAATCCCAACCCCACCTGAAAGGGGCCGTGACCGGTTGAGATATGTATGACTATGTTGTAGCTCTACTGAACATATGGAAGACTCTCATCCCATGTGCAGGGGTGCTTGGAATTGTATATGTGTAGGATATGCATGATCGTCTAGTTGACGGCCTCAGTTTGGCCATCTGTCCCTCGCGTGGAAGTTAGTGGATTTAGTGAGCTTGGTGTCCAGTAGTGACTAGAGGCTCGACCAAAATGTGATGAATAATTGACTGTACTGATATGAGATAATGGTTTGTGGGATCCAAAAATTTACCCACACTCGTTCAAATAAAATCTTGGCAGTGGATTCTTGCAGGCGGCCATAATCACCATCTTGAAAAAGCGATCAAAAATCACAAAAAAGCACTCATTTCTCCTCTTGGTGGACGGAAGGCCCGACATGTAGCCCATTAAGATGGATTCCCAGATCCTGTCAAGAGTAGGTAGAGGGGTGTACATGAATTTCTTCTTAGTATCCGATTTGGAATTAACGTAGGAAGTGCAGGACCTAATATACTTGCTGGCATCCTGTCAAAATTTCGACCATTAGAAATGTTGTTGTAACACTGCCACTGTCTTCTCTACACTGAAGTGTCTTTCCACCCGACTATAATGGGATTCAAAAATCAAATTCACTCGCTCACTTAATGGAATGAATAGATGTCCTACATGGCACAACAACACGTACTAAATATGGAAATTAGTGACAACTATGTTTGCAACCACCATATGGTAGGTGGTGGCAAAGTCAAGATCTTTCTTATAGAGGTGGGGCCATTCGAAGGTCTCGTGGCCACAAGATTTTAGCAAAGTGGTGAGTGCCATGAATAGAGGTTGGATAAGGAAATCAATGACCTAGTTGGTACTTCTTGTCTTGTACTTGATGTTGAGGTGGAACTAATGCAAGTATGTGGACCACTTATGATGGCAGTCATTCTGCAATTTTCCTTGTGTCTGCATGAAATGCAATGGATTATGGTCAATGTGGATGAATTTCTCCTTCCAGAGAATGTAATTCCTCCATTGGAGGCAGGCTTGCACAATGGAGTACAATTATTTGTCTTAAGTAGGGTACTTACATTGGGAATTTGATAATGTCTCACTATGATAGGCCATGGGGTGGCCATCCTGAGTGAGGACTGGTCATTATTCCCACAACATAGTATGAAGCATCTGTCCCAATCTCAAAGGGATGTTGCAGGTAAGGTAATGAAATCACTGGGGATGACCATAAGCGCTACTTCAAATAATTGAACACTTTCTGTTGGTAGATATCCCACACAAACGTTTTCTTACCACCACTTTGGTGACTTGGATGAGGGCCCATGCAATATGGGATAATCCCAACATGAACCTGCGATAGAAATTGGCAAGGCCTAAGAATATTCGAAGCTCAGTGAGCATGGTTGGGGCTGGATAGTCACAGATGACCTAGATATTGGATAGATCCACATGCACACCATGCTCATCAACAATGTAGCCTAGGTATTGGACCCTGTCCATGTCGAAGGAGATTTTTTCCAAGTTGGCATATAACTTGTGTTGCTGTAGAGTGTGCAACACCTGTTGAATATGCTACAAGTGTTCCACCCAAGTCTTTTTGTATATGAGGATGTCATCTAGATACAACACTACAAAAGAATTGGTGAAAGGCCACAATATATCATCCATCATCCTCATGAAATTTGTTGGGGCATTTGTCAAACCAAAGGGCATGACCAACCATTCAAAAATACCTTCTTTTGACTTGAAGGTAGTCTTCCATACATTTTTATGCACTATTGGGACCTGATGGTAGCCAGAATTAAGATCAAT
>JASDQU010372547.1:98960-109535 GCA_032191745.1 Picea mariana
GGATCAACAGAGATAAGGAGAGCTTTCACAAGTAAGTATATCATCCTTCTTCTCTTGTCCATTCAACACTTTAGAACTAGGGAAAGAGTAGTATTCTGTCACGGTTTGTTCCAGATCCGGGTGGATCTGTGGAGATTGGTCTGTGTCCGCACTCACGAATTTATCCTTGAACAATTGTATTCCTTGTGCCTTGGGAAACTCACAACCACTAAAGCGTCCCCATCAAGGGGCTACTTCTTTCTGATGTTATAAAATAAAATCTTCAGCCAATAGGGTTGCAAAAACCCTAACTCATTTGCTTGAATAATTCTCTTATCAACCATTGGATTTTGCTCAAAGTTTGCACACTTATTCTTCTTGGCCTAGCACACTTTTTGGAAACGTTTGAGGGGTTTTAAGTGGCTGATTTTATTTTTGTAATACATTGAATGTTACAGACATAAGGCTGATATAATTTTCTGCAGACAAGTGTTTACAACAACCTTATATTTTTATGCTAGCATATTGGTTTTTCTTCTTGAGTTTAGCTAGTCATTAACTAGTCTTTCTCTTGTATCTTCTACTTGATCTATAGAATTTATTGAACATATTATAATACCATATTATTTTTGATATATACGGTTATGTATTGATGAAAATTAGGGACAACAAACTTAACTTTTTGATCCAACTAACATACATCATTGCAAAGTGGGTTTTCTTGTGTATCAAGCAGGTATTTCACCATTTACAGGTTACTCAACATACATGCAAACTCTTGGAACTTCCCAAGAATTCATTCCACAAATTTCACTCCACTTAGAATTTACCTCTAGGGGCTCCACTTCCATCTCTATCCATATCCATCTCATTCCCCCTAGGGTCACTGAGATCGCCTCCCTAGAGTGACCTAGTCACCCTTGAAGTGAAAAACCTACATCGAGGTGACATTGGATGTAGGATTCCCAAGTTGTATCACTTTATTTTGTGGTTGGGTCGGGATTTTCCCAACCTAAATCTTGCGCTATAACAATTCCTTAATAACATCCCTGAAGGAACCCCAAGTGGGTTCAATTTCAAACAATGTAGATCCCTCTATTTACTTATGCTCACAGAAAGTATCCCACCAATCTTTGACATGGGGGACGACCTTGAGGAGTGAAAATGTAATCTTTTCCCTATCGGAAAAGTTGTGGACAAAAAAATACCCTTCTAGAAGGTTTAATCATTTATCTATGACATCTGCATCTATTTGAACTTCAAATATAGGAATATCAAAATTGATTTGTACCTTGAAGGGGGCAGTGCCTTCGCTTGAGGTAGATGTGTCGCTTTTCAACAGTTGTCAAAGGATTTGTGCAAAGTTTTCCATCATCTCGTTCCTCTATCACTCGAGGGATTCCTTGAGCAAAATTTTGAAAGGATCTCCTGTCCATTCATATTTATTTTCACCCTCCATGGAAGGTTTCTTTAGCATGTGGGAGCGGTTTTCCTCAAGAGAAACAAGCTTGATACCCAACTCTCTATACCCTGACCTCGTCGGGGACATGCACTAAAAATAATAAGGAGTAGAGGGCTCTGATACCACTGATCTAGATTTATGAGCGAGACAAAATGAAAACACAGATTGATAATATTAACACAAAGACACAGTGACTAATAATAGAGATACATTTAAACTTGAGTTCTATTAAATAAGAAAAATGATGAAACTGTAAAATGCAGACTAAAACAAGCTTGCTAGAATGGTGGCAACTTATCTCTGAGAAGAGATGTGACGACTACACTCATTCACAAGAAGATGAGTACAATGAGGTTGTAAAATCCTTTTTACATAAAACATGAATTACAAAACCCTACACATGCAAAAACCTAACCCTAGGAGATGAAGAGCCAAAAGTCATGTGGGCTTCATTGGGGTAAGTTGGTACACCAACTTCCCAGGGTCATAAATTTTTCATATGATCTCCGTTTGGGGAGTTCGATACCTCATCGGAAAGGTATTTATGAGAAGTAAAACTTTCCCAAGTGGTCAAGGAAAGCTATCAACTTCCCATGGTCCCCCAAAATTCCAAAAAAACGTTTTTTAGGGCCTCAAAACGGCCCCAGAATTTTGGGACTCAAAAATCTAGAAAAAAAAGACTACCAAGATGAAAACTATAACTGCCAAGATGAAAGTTGTATGTGAGAAAGTTGGAATAGGTGGGTGGACACGAATATCCACCTAGATCACCCTGGAAGAAGAGAATCACAATCCAGGCCACCGCGAAGCTCTTCTTTGAACATTTTTGGGTTCATTTTGGACTCCCATGAACCATTATCTCAGACCAAGACAAAATATTCTTGGGAACTTTTTGGTCTAGCCTATGGTCGATGATGAAAAAAATCTGACTAAATCAAATTCCTTTCACCCACATGATGATGGAAAAAAGTCAGTATTCAACAAGATGATTGTCCATATCCTAAGGATGTACAATTCCAAACATCCATGCACATGGGATGAAATCCTTCCTTGTGTTCAACATAGCTACAATAGAGCCCTCCACAAATTAATTGGCCACAACCATTTTAAGGTGTGCTTGGGGTTCCAAACATTGGCCCCCATCAATGTATCTCTTCCCATTGTAGCTACATTGGAAGAATCCTCCCATACTTAGACTGAGCCTGATCGAGTAGCCAAAATTGTTGAGTGAATCCAACACATCCAACAACAAGTTCATGATATTTTACAGAAAGCCAATGCCAAGTATAAGCAACACCATTATCAACACCAGGTACCACACAAGTTTAAAATGGGAGATAAGGTATGGTTGCATTTTTAGAAAGAGAACCTCCAAGGACACCCGATATTTCATGCTTTTGAATTAAGTATTCCTCCTTTCCTTGGATTGCACCTAATATTTAATGTGGAACTACTTTGACCATATTTTCCACCTCTCCTAGACACTTCAGATACATCCGAGCACTTGGCCCCTCCAAAACTCAATCCTAAATGCATTGAATAGGAGACAATTGATCAGATCATGGACACCAAGATGAAGGGCACCCACTAGCTAAACATCCAACTCTATCGAGTTGTCAAAATAGGGTGGTTTCTTCATCAGGGTAAGTGGCTCACTAGGAGTTAGATTCAATGGAAGTTTTCCCATATGATGGAGGAAATTGATGCAATGAAGACCATTTCCTCTTAAGGGGTGAGGACTGATCTAGGTGGAAATTGGTAGCCGCCCACCTATTCCACTGTCTCAAATTATAGTTTCCATATTGGTAGTTTTTCTACAATTTTTCGGGTCCCAAACTTCCGAGGCCATTATGAGGCCCTAACTGACCTTTTTAGACTTGGCATCGCCCAATAGTTATCCGATGGAATGCATTGGGTCATTCATAATGTGTACTCCTCAACTAGGCATTTCTGATGAGGTATTGAGCAACCCAAATATAGACCATATGCAAAAGTTTTACCCTCGGAAAGTTGATATATCAACTACCCCCATCGAGGCCCACAAACCTTTTGGCGTTTAATATTATGGGGTTAGGGTTTTCTCATTTATGATTTATGTTTAAAAATGCCTTTAGAGCCTCATTGTAATCGAATTATTGTGAATGAGCATAACTAACACATCTCTCTTCAAAGATACGCTACCACCATTCTAGCTAGTTCTTATGCTTTGCATTTTACAGTATTTTGTATTCCATATAGTCATTAATAGAATATGAGTTTTACCACATTACTATATTACTTGAAATATCTCTCTGTATTTCCTTATTATATCTCTGTTATATTTATTCCTTCATGTCATTCTCAAAATAATCTGGATCGCCTCCTCTCTCTTACTTCATAAACCCCACCTTACCTCCCCTTGATTAGCCCACGTCTTCCTCCTCCTCCTCTTAACTATATCCTCCTTTCCACCTCCCCCGCCCATCCCCATCTTCCAACCATCCTCTTCACCCTCAAACTCATCCTCCTTCTCCTCTTTTTCTTCCTTCTCCTCCTCTCTTTGCTTTCCCCTCCATATAAATTCATGTACCCCCTCTCCTCTTTTTATCCTACTTCACCTCCCACTATTCCCCCCTCTCTTTCCTCCTCTCTTATTTTCCTAAATTTATTTCCTCCCCCGTCTCCTTTGATCCCATTTTCCTCCTCACCACCTCCATCCACTATGCATATACCTCCTCCCTTCATCCTCTTCTTATTTTTCTCTCCCTCCTCTTCCCACTCTTTCCTCACCATTACACACCCACCCACTTACCACATTACCTCCTCCTCATTTTTCTCCTCATCTATCACCCCTTCCTACCCATCCTCCTCCTCTTCATCCTCCTATTATCTTATCCTACTCTACCTCCTCTTCCTTTTCTTATTCTCCTATCCCTCTCTACCTCCTCTTCTTCCACCTACACCCCTTACCTCCCATTCCTACTTCTACTCCTCCTTCACTACCTTACTGCCACCCCCCTTTCTCCTCCCTCACCTCTCTCTTACCTCCATGACCCCCACCTCACCTCCTTTTCCCCATATTACCCTCTTCTTATATGCCTACCCTTTCCTCACACTCTTACCTTCCCTCTCCCTACCTTATGCATCCCTCTCCTGCATTCCTACTTGCCTCTTCACCTTCTCTACCCCCTTCATCCCTACCACTTTCCTTGTCCCCCTCCTCCTCTCTCCCCTTTAATTTCTCTCCTCTACCCTCTCTCACATCCCCCCTCCACAGTCACCCCCTCATCACCCTTCTTATTCCTCTTCCTTGACCCCCATTTCTACTCATCCTCCTCTTACCCTCCTCTCCTCCTCTACCCTTTTCCTCCTCCTTTTCCTCCCCATCATCTGCTAAACTACATTTCTTACCCCCACTCCTCCTCATTCATCACCTCATTTCTACCCATTTCTCCACCCTCTCCTATCTCCCCTCCTCTTCCCACTCTTGCCTCACCATTACACACCCACCCACTTACCACCTTACCTCCTCCTATTTTGTCTCCTCATCTATCCCCCTTCCTACCCATCCTCCTCCTCTTCCTCCTCCTATTCGCCTATCCTTCTCTACCTCCTCTTCTCCCACCTCTACCCCACTACCTCCCTTTCCTACTTCTACTCCTCCTTCACTACCTTACTGCCACCCCCTTTTCTCCTCCTCACCTCTCTCTTACCTCCATGACCCCCACCTCACCTCATTTTCCCCATATTTCCCTCCTCTTATATGCCTACCCTTGATTCCCTCCTCCTAGGTCTTTTTGTCTTCCTCCTCTCACTCTTAACTCCCCTCTCCCATCTCCCTACCTTATGCTTCCCTCTCCTACATTCCTCCTTGCCTTTTCACCTTCTCTACCCCCTTAGTCCCTACCACTTCCCTTGTCCCCCTCCTCCTCTCTCCCATTTACTTACCCCCTCCACAGTCACCCCTTCATCACCCTTCCTCTTCCTCCTCCTTGACCCAAATTTCTACTCATCCTCCTCTTACCCTCCTCTCCTCCTCTACCCTTTTCCTCCCCATCATCCCCTAACCTACATTGCTTACCCCTACTCCTCCTCATCCATCACCTCATTGCTACCCATTTCTCCACCCTCTCCTCTCTCTTACCTCCATGAACCCCACTTGTCTGCTTTCTCCTCCTCATCTTCTTAATTATCTCCTCCTTTCTACTTCCCTATCCCATCCCTCCTCCTCCTCACCCCTCCACCTAAATTCATATATACCCTCTCCTCTTTCACTCCTACTTCACCTCCCACTATTCCCCCTCTCTTTCTTCCTCTCTTTCCCCGTGACTTTTCCTCCATCCTCTACCTACTCGCTTTCCCACCTCCTCCTCTTCTTCCTTGTCTCTCCCCTCTCATACCCTTATGTTCCTCTGATTTACTCCATCCCTCTCCCCCTTCTTCTACTCCAGTGTTTCCTTCCCATGACCTCTTCCTCTTACCTTATCATCTCCTTTATTTCCACTTGCTTCCTCTAAACTCCCTCATGTTGCCACCTCCTCCTTTCATACTAAGATTACATTAAAGAAACATAAATGAAATAATTTAGTTTTTTTCTACCATATAAGAAAAACTCAACACACATTCATTAAAATCTACATATAATAGATGAAAACATAAATGCATAACATTACAATATAAAATTCAAATAAATTAAATATACATCCAATGAAATCTAAATATAATAGATGAAAACATAAATGCATAACATTACAATATAAAATTCAAATAATTTAAATACACATAGCACATTCAAAACATTCAAAAGGAGATAATTCAAATAATTTGAATACACATAGCACATTCAAAAGGAGATAATCATAATGGAATATAATTAACAACCTTTTGATAATGAATCGCTTACATGAATAGGATTGTAGGATTGTCGTGTATGTAAAAGTATTTAAAACAAAACATAAGTAAAAATAATTATTTAAACATTTGCATTTTTTAAACAAACACTTATTTTTGCAATTATGCTTACCTGTGAAAATGTTGTGTTTAAAGATGCAATTGCAACTCAAATTTCAGGGATCATCCATCACTCCTTTCCCTTGGTAGTTCCTCCATGGGATCATGGACATTATATGATGCCCCATTCAAAATCATTTCACAAAATAATAAACAAAAAGAACACAATTAAATTAGATACATTGAATTCCCTGTGATAAATGATTTACAACAATTTAAAGATTAAGATCTATCAACTAGTCACTCGATCCAAAGCATCCACCCAATTTTTTTCTTAATGAAATGGGTATTGTATATTTATACCTATGACCCACAGAGAAATATGAAAATTTTGTCATCTAAAAACTAGAACACAAAATAAAATGGTTTGCAAAATATGGGAGTTCCTAATTCAAATTAGAGAAGCGAACTTGTGATCTCTCTCTTCTTCCTTCCAGTACTTTGGATCATTTGAGCACATTTCCACATAATAGCACACATCACTCGAGTGTAGCTTTTTCTTCTACAAATTTTACAATTTCGAACATACAACTATTATATGGAAACTGTAAATAAATCTAGAATGCCCGTAGATTGAAAATAGCTCCATATGAAGTGCTACTCGGTAGATTGAATTAAAGAAAGAATATTATTTGCCTAACACTGGTATTAAGCATTGAATCGTAATTAATCATCATTTCTAGAAAAATAATTGTCCTCACCTCACTTAAGGATGAGACTTGGAGGTTCTGTGGAGAAATCCCATAAAATTATTTACAAGGCATCCATTGGATAGCTACACATAAAGAAATCTTTAGTCATCATTCGACTCCGCTGGATTTAATGGTGTTCTTAATACATCACATGCCTGTTCTATTATGATCCTGTAGCCATGCTTCCTCTCCACTATAACGTATCACACATCATGAAATGAACATTATAGAACAGTTGCAGACACGTAAGAACAACAACTAGACTAAGCTTCCTCTATCTCTGCTTTTTCTGTAAGCTGTAAACCATTTCTTCCTTTCCTCTAGAAATGATCCTATAGACATGCCTCCTCTCCTCTATAACACCATTATGATCCCGTTATATCATAAACCGTTATGATCCTATAGACACGCCTCCTCTCCTCTATAACACCATTAAACAAGAACGTATCAGACATCCTGAATTGAACATTATAGAACAATCACAGACAATTAAGAACGACAACCACACTAAGATTATAAATAAAAGTAATCCTTCTCCTCTTTCTCTGCTTTTTGTGTAAACTGTTATATCAGAAAAAATTTCTCCCTCTCTGTTTTCTCTGCTTTTTGTGTAAACTCTGCTTTTTTGTGTAAACTGTTATATTAGAAACAATTTATCCCTCTCTGTTTTCTATGCTTTTTGTGTAAACTGTTATATCAGAAACCATTTCTCCCTCTCCGTTTTCTCTTCTTTTTTTGTAAATTGTTATATCAGAAACCGTTTCTCCCTCTCTTTTTTAAGACCGTTAAATTATCTTCCCGCTCCACTTTCTCTTCCATTCCCAACGACTAAAATATCTGCTCGCTCCATGTTAAAATTGCAATAAAAATTCTATTCGATGGATGAACCATTCAAAGGTCTTGTGGCATCTAGTTTGAACATACTCTCTCATGCTTTTCTCCTATCGTGACAGAGTCCATAAACCAACGAGTATTTAGATATCTAATTACCTTTCAACACGTGACACTGTAACTTCTTAGTGGCCTTGGATTCCCTTGAACATTCAATCCCTTGCCACTTAGAACACATGTTACTTTAAGGTTAGTCGCAAAATGTTAGTGGCATTGGATTTCTCTTCCGATGATCCATGGATAAAGTTAATTTTGCATTTTCAATATTTAATAGTGTAGTTTAATAATCTTATTATTTGGATTTGTGTTTGAAATTTTTTGTGTAAATATTAATAGTTGATATAGTATATTTGATTGTAATAATATAGTTTAAAGGTATTGAATTTATTTATGTATTTAAAATAATAGTTTTAGAAATATAAATTGTAATTTAAATGAAATTTGTATAATTAAAATTAATAATTATTATGGGAAAAAATACAAATTTTATAATATTTAGATTTTTTATTTATTTAATTTTTTACAATAAAATTATGAAAATAATTTTTAAAGGTAAAAAGATAAGAATTTTTTCTTTTTCTTTTTACATTAAAAATATTTTAAAAATATGATAATGATATAAATCTCAAAGTCATGGTTAAAAATAATAAGAAAAAGATATTTTTTTTTTCTATTTTGGAAGTTTATTTAGTTAAATTTCATTTTTTTTTGTTGTAAATGTATAGTGATTTTTTTTTATTCTAATTGTAAGAGATTTATAAAAAAATGTTGACTATAAGAGATTTAATAAAAAATTTAATGCTCGTATGCTATACCAACAACACAACACAAGTTTATCTATCTAAACTGTTTGAAATAAGTTTTTTATTATCCTATGTCTATCTATAGATTATCCTCTATCTAGCCAAGTGAGGCATAATTGTGTCATGAAAAGCTATAGCAACTACGTGGGCCTCTTGTTGAATGCACATTGAGGGATATTGCTCTATTCTTTGAGTCAGAGGAGTCTCGGAGGAAGAGCTCCCTCCTCGCCTATAACCTCGATGGTAGCCTCTTCTAGGGGACATCTTGTTGTTCACTAGAATGTTAGACCGAAGACAAATGTGAATCCATGGAGAATTCAGTGATGTCTCACTCTTTGTTTCCAAAGTATCCAAAACAACGCACCTTTTCTCATTCGACCAACTACGGAGTGATCGAGGGTTGTCGAATGAGCCTATAGTTCTTTCACGATTTGTTTTCATACTTCATCGAGTTGTACATATGAATGTATCTTCTTTCAATGCCTTCGTGCTGGTAGGGTTCTTCGTCAAATCCTTCATTGAAGTGCTCTGGTAATTGTCACACTTAATTTCCTTTGTTGGGTTGGTGAAACAATCCCATTTCCATCTCCAATAGCCTGTCCAACGAGGAACCGTAGGCCAGGGAATCAAGGTGGAGGATGTAGAATCAACAATCATTAAATGTTGATGCTGTTGCAACGTCGATGGAACTGTGATCGAGCTAAAAGAGGCTTGTATGAAGCATGAAAATTTTGAGTTTCCCGTCCCCGTGGCCATATTCTTGCATGCTTGAGCATGGAAATGAATCCTCTAGATCCTCACCCGTGTGGACAGGAGTCCCATCTTATTGAAGCCTCTTCTACATTGTCGTTCCAGGCGGATAGTTCTCTGAGGAAAGAGAGAGAATCTTAGTTGCAAGAGCATATTGATGAGTAGAATTATTTTGTGGGTCCACGTGAGTGCTATCGACATGTTCTATTGGTCTGGCATGAGAACTCAAATTCTCAGGGTGAGTGTTCGACTACTTCTGCATTTGGTTGGGACCGATTCTACTTTAGCACTAGGAGGAATTGTCGATCTGCTTACCCTTATGGCCACTTGTTAGATCCGTTTGAGTTCCTATACTGCCTATCACCCCATTCGAGGATAAAATTAAGAATTTTATAGGAAGTAGAATAAGTTTTTTTCCTAATAATTATGTACTATAATTCATTTCAATAATGTAGTATGTAATTGTCTTTTTTTCATAGGAAAAAGCAGTTTCGATGATATTCATTAGAATCAAAAGAAACTTTCTATGTGTTATTATGATATTTTTTTATTAACATTATGTGGCGGGAGAATCATTTGTGATTGGTGATCCCTCATTTGACTTGTCATAGGCCCCACAACGGTGGGAAGATCTCTCGGGATTGGAAATCCCTCACTTTCCATAGAACATTCTAGGGTGGGAAGATTGTTTCAGATTAAAAAATAAATAAAAATAATGAGCTTTCCTTTACCTTAAAAGATGTACTTCAAGATCCATTATGTGTTAAAAGTTTTTTATTTGAAATGGGAATAAGTGTCTTCTAATATATTTTTTTCCAATATTTTTTATAAATTTTTAAAATATTTTGTTATGTTATATATAATATCTATTCTAATTTTGGATTTGAACATGTGACCTCTTATGATGAAACACATGTTCTTAATCATTAGGCCCACTCAAGTTTTATATATATATATATATATATATATATATATATATATATATATATATATATATATATATATATAT
>JASDQU010372547.1:109802-126856 GCA_032191745.1 Picea mariana
TATTATTTTAATTCATTAATTTACATGAACATCGCCCCCATATTGGATTGTAGACAACTTCTCGTGACAAAAAGAGTTGATTATGAGAATATCAATTTTTCAATTTGGACCTTGATATTTTTTAATGTTTTAGCCTACAATGGTTTCAAGAAAGTGTTTGCAAAAATTTAGAAGTTTAATGTTGGTTAGCAAGGGTATGAAGTGTCAAATCAATAGTTGTTAAATGTTATATTTAAAAAAACAAACGTATGATTATTGAAAAAACTCTTTTCAATAGGGAAATTGATCTAGCTGGATATCGATGGCCACCCACCTATTCCATAGGCTCGAAAAACAATTTTCCATCTTGGCAATTTTTCAGCAGTTTTTCGGGTTCCAAACTTTCGGGGCCGTTTTGAGGCCCTAAACGATGTTTTTTGGGGATTTGGGGCCTAGGTGATTGCCTAAGGAACTAACTTGGGTGAGTCGAAAATCGTTCTTTTCGGTTAGACCTTTCCAAAGGTGCATCGAGCACCCCAAACAAATATTGTATGCAAAAGTTATTCCCTTGGGAAGTTGACGTATCAACTACCCCCATCGGGGCCCACAAACCATTTGGATTTTCATATTCTGGGGTTAGGGTTTTGGATTTTAATTATGTTAAAAAGGCCTTTGGAGCCTCATTGTAACAATCATATTATTGCGAATGTGAGTATCCATCACATCTCTTCTTATAGATAAGTTGTCACCATTCTAGCGAGTCTTTAACACTGTATTTTTACAGTCTTTGTACATTTTCGCTCATTAATAGAAAATTGTGTATTGTTGTATCTCCGTGTTTATGGTAACATCTCTGATACATTTCTGTTATATTATTGGATATCCATGATATCTATGTGCATTTCTTTATTATATCTCCACTCTGATTTCTTAGCAAAAATAATGCAAATTAAAAATTAATTTTTGATGTTTATACACACAAATTGGATTAAAAAAGCATTGGTATAAATTAATATAAATACATATGAAAACATATGTAAAGGAGATAATATGTTAATTTGTGGAGACATAGTAGTTAACCTACTTAAAAAAATTACTAATTGTTGTTAGAGTCCATCTATTTTTATATTTGAAAAGTAAACTATAAAACCAATGCATATGAGATTTCCTCCAATACCAATACTTTTATGAATATAACATCTCCACCTATAACAATACTTTTATGTGTGGATTAAATAATATGTTAATTTATGGAGACACAATAATGAACCTACTTAAAGAATTAAATAATTAATTGTTGTTAGAGTCCATCTACTTTTATATTTGAAAAATAAACTATGAAATGAACTCATATGATATCTCCACCAATACCAATATTTTTGTGACTATGAAATGAACTCATATGATATCTCCACCAATACCAATATTTTTGTGTGTGGATTAAAGCCACGTTATCATAGATTCATAAAGAGACCAATTCCTCCATGAAAAAGGGTCATTTAATTATAAATTTTTCTATGCCATTCTACACAAGAAGTTATTAAATGAGAAAACCTTTAAGATTTAGATGTATAATTTTGTATCTGATGATATGGATTCATACACTACCTTTATAAACAATGGGGGATAGTTGTGAAGCAGCCAGTCCCTGCTTCATTGAACAAATTAAGAGTGTTGTTAATGTTGTTCATTGATAGTAATAGTCTGTGAAAAATAGACTGGAATAGGGCTTACTTCGAGTTGAGCCATCTTACTGGATTCTATTGAGGTGTAACCCCCTGCGTAACCTAAAATAGATGTCAGTTAATTTACAAATAAATTAACTGTTTCCACTTAAATAAATAATGTGGATAATTTGAACTCCAAATAAATTTATGTGTATAATAGGATCTCTAGTTAACCTAGTCAACGATTTAACTAAACATCTACCCAAACCTCTAGTTTAAGTGGTTAACTATTACTATAATTTTAATGTGAAAAATCATATGTTAATGGCCAAACCTTGGATTCCACCGCATAATACTTGGCCTTTATTACCACTTGCCCATCCAAGAAATGAACCGATCAGTAAATCTGGAATAATGAGATTTTCCATGAGAATGATAATACTATGAAGTTGTTGCGTGAGCCTCTATATAGGTGTCACTCCTTGGAGATGTCTATAAGAGTGATTTGGGGAAAAATCCCCCTAATTAGGGTCTAGTGACTAGGCAGAGAAATGACACCTTAAAAGACATAATTACTCCTATTCCACCCAAATCCAACAAGACCTAATGACAATTAAGGAAAGGGAGAGAAAATCTAGGTATGCACCTTAAGTCCTTTCACTTGTAGTAGATCCTTTCCTCTCATTGTTCGCTCCTGGATTGTAGGCCTCCTCCCAGTGCTATCCTAAAACAATTCCATAGAACAATATAGAACAACATATGAATAATCACCAAGATCATTTAAAGGCCTATGTATTCATGAAATAAATTTAGAAATATAAACATGAAGATACATATATTTGGGACAAGAAAAATCTCTTTTATTGAAAACAAAATGATAAGATACAACCTTAATCTTGCTGACACCACTCCATGAAACTCGCTTGGCTTCCTCTAACTTGATTCCAAGTGCACCAATTCCAAAGTTATATCCTCACAACCAACATGCCAATATAAGGAAATTGATGGATTGCATAAGGAGGATGAATGATTGGGAATGCTGAGGATGAAAACTCAGAGCATGATGCAAAGACTTGGAATAATAGGGAAAACGTTTGGCAAAGTTTACTTTCCTCTTCTTTCATATCTTCAAAGGAACCCCCTAGGGCCCTTTTCATATGGAGAAATGATGGTTATTCAGTTTTCATAAGGGATACAAGAGGTAAAATGGTTGTGCAACCTAAAATAGGCCATAAACTCCACTGGAAAGCACAATTTTTATTTTTAGTTTTTTCAACTTTTGAGAGTTTATGCTAGATTTTAGGAATTTAGGTCGCATATGTACACATGCTACATATGTATCAAGGTGTGCACATCGTACAAAAATATGTTTTTTAAGAGGAACCTCAACAAAAGTAGTTGTAAAATGTGTAAATAAGTAGGACAATGTAAAAAATGCATAGTGGTGGCATTTTGGGCTATAATAGATGCCCCCTAATGTGTGAGGTTAGAAGAGCAACTGATGGCTAAAATAAATTACAACATCTTTGAGAAAGTCAAAAGGTACCTAGTTGAGTGAGCCCAGATGAGTATTTGTGACCATTTCATTTGCAAAATAATAATAATAATCATTGAGGTGTGCATACCCATGCTTGGGACAAACTAAGTATGGATTCCAATAAAGTACAATGCATATCCATGTCATATATGAATAATATGTATTCTAATAAATACTGTAGCCACGAATAATACATAGTGGATCTACATCTCAAAATGATTAGAAAATATACAAATACAATGTCATATGAATCTTCAGGAGTCATCAATGCCTGCAGCTGGAGATGATAGCTTCATGACTCAAGAAATATCTTCAAGATATTCAAAACTTAGGTAGGAGTATAATAGGAGTGTAAGATTCACTACCATGAGGTCTTCGACAAGACGTCGTGAAAATACTGGAGGATCTCAAACACGAGGAATGAAACTTCATTTATTTTGAATGTGAACTTAACAGGATTCCCGGGATGGATGAATCGTGAAGGTCAAGAGAATTATCTCAGAATGACCGACTCAGGTTGGAATACTTTCCCTTGGACAAGAGCACAACATATGAAAATACTTAGGAAGCATGTTATTGACATAAGTCTGTGGAACATGAGGCACAACAAACTCTCCATATTTTTGAAATAGTAACCAAACAGAGGAGGACACAATTCTATGTAACGAGAACAACTTCCTAAGGTCATACTAAATTTCAATGCTTGCAGAAACAATTGAAGGATGTGCCTTTTCCAAGGGTGACTGGATTACTGCCAATAAAAGGGAATGTTTCCCATCCCATCTTTTTGGAATATTTTTTTTTTTTTGTCTTTTTCATATATTTAATGAGTTTTAAAAAGAGTAAAATAATGCTACGTTACAAGGGATGAGCGAGTTTTTTGTGGAAGCAAACTAGTGCCAAGCGCATGGAACGTACTTATGCTCAGTGCAAGAAGACATGTGTAGGATAATGATACTCAAGAAAATTCTTCAATGGGTCAAGGTGTTAGATCGCAAAGGAAAAATTGCTACAAGGATTACACCTAAGGAATGCTCTAAAGGTTGAATAACAAAAAAATCGATCTGAAATTAGGCCAAAGACTCAAGAGTGAGACATGTAATTCTATTATTGACCGACACAAGGAGATTCCTTCAATGCAAAATTTTACGAGCAAGAGAAGGTAAGATTAACGGTTTTTCACTTTTAGAGAGTCTGGAAAACACTAAAAGATGACGCCAAAGTTTTATTTTTTGTACATTTAGACCCCCAAGCTCGAAAAGGGATTAAAACATACTTGAGAATACTCTCTCGGCAAGACGAATCACTTGGGGTGCACCTTTCTCGTAAGTTGAGTCTTCGAGGTCCGGAAAATGTTTAAAATTATACCAAGGAAAACGATAGCTCCTTTTTGGTAAAGTAAGTTCCCTAGGTATGAAAAAGGGATAAACTAATACTTGGAAAAACTTTCCCGGTGAGATGTATCCCCCAAGGTATTCCTTTTTCCTAGTTAATATATTATTCGAGAAAGGGGTAAACTTATACCAAATAGATGTTCTTTCTGAACCGTTTAATGAGTGTGAAAGAAACAATGTCACTCAAAAATATTTTATTGTTTAGGGAGTCTAAAAAGGGATTAAATAAAACTCTAAAAAAGAGATAAACCAAATCCAAGGAGAATGGCTCTTTCTCGTAAATTTAGTCCCTCAAGCCCGAAAAAGGGTTAAACATATACTTGATAATACTCTCCTAGAGAACCATAACACCTAGGGTGTACCTTTTTCGTAAATTAGCCATCCGGACGGAAAAGGGGTAAACTATCACCGAAAAATGTGCCTTTAGGTTTCACTTTGGTCAGCATGAAGTGCAACAAGATTGCTCAACAATATTTTCAATTTTAAAGAGTCTAAAAAGAGATTAAAGAAGACTCCAAGGGGGATCCTTTTCATATGTAATATAAACGAGGCCGAAAAGGATATATAAGTTCTCGTTGGATAACTCTTTCATAGTTTAAGTGAGCTTGAAATAAGACAAATCATGCTCTAGGGGAGTCCCATGGGTATAGGACAAAATAATGATGAAGAAGAAGGACGAGGCTTTAACACAAAGTCATGGCGAGACTAGAAAGGGCTCTCGTGCCTATGAATTACTTCGGCATGGGCACCAAATGGAAAAAAAAGCTCTGGCTAGGATTCCCATGGAAGGAAGGATCTACCACATAAAGTATGACACACTTATCAGCAAGGAATGTTAGTGTCACAATTCAGTGGGGTCAATCCTAAGGCCAAATGAACTAGGAAACAGATAATGCAAAAATGAAAGTAAGGAAAAACCTAACCTATATTCGAGTTCCAAGGTCAATAATAATAATAATCTATTTTTAAGGTCACGACCAAGCCAGACACCAAATTGGTGTATGAGACCCCCTCCACCCAACGATTTTACTGGTAAAGTCTACGGACATATACATACCTTACCCCCCTCTGTATTTGAACATGTGACCTCTTAGTAGGAAACACGTGTTCTTAAACATTAAGCCCACTTAGGATGTCAGAATGGATAGATACGATGAAAAAATGTCAAAGAAAAATTTCTCCAAGATCCTCCATATAAGGCCAATAACACTCATCTAAAAGTTAATAAATCCAATATAGATAGAAACTTCAGAAAATAAGAGGTGCTACTGAAGAAAAAACTTGAAAACAATAAACTTGGACTGCACAATATGGTACAAGGAAATGCACAACCTTATGACTCATTCATGGTACTAGTTCACGTAGAGCCCACTGTTACTCTCTGACCAAGAGTCTCTTCGATATTCAACCTCGAAAGTCTCCCAAAAGGGAAGAAAACACAAACCAAAGTGTAAGTATTCCCATGGTATATAATCTGTATTCATGGCTTCAAGGATAGCCTCATCCGAAGGAAATTCAATATTCAAGAAATCACATGAACGAGGAGGGTCGAAAGTCCCAAAGGGAGAAGAAAATTAACCATATTCCATATGACGATGAAGGTTCTAGCCAGGAATCGCATAGTCTATCAATGGAGAATCATAAGCACAAGGGCTTGAGGATCTATAAACAATGAGATCATACTCAAAAGGAAACTCAAGATCACTCGGATCAAGAGGGGAAAGAAAGGGCTCCTATGACCCTGTTGAATAACAAGATTTATCAATTTCTGAGACCATGTCTAAAGAAGGAGAACATGATTGTAGAGTTTCCTTCTCAGAAGCAATTGAATATCGAGATAATACACCACATAATTTATCCATGGTAGGGTAGAGTCTACAATAACACTAGAAACATTTAAAGGGGAAACCTGAACCAACGTCGAATTAGGATGGTGATTATGATATTCCAGCTGGTCGATAGTGCCAATGCTTCCATTGTGAGGGAAATGGATCACCCAGAAGAGCGTAGAAACCACAATGTTCATATAATATACATAATCATGCCCGAGAAGCATATTGAAATATAACATCGACAAGGAAAATCTTCCCACCTAACGAGATAGGAAATTGAGGAAGAATCCCCAAATATTCACTAGGAAGTCTGTCAAAAGATAAAAACTCATGTGAAGTAGACACAATATCGGGAGAACCCAAATCTTGCCAAGCCAAGGAGGATAAAATACTTTCAAAGGATCCTTCATCCACAATACATCAGTAATTTTTTTTTGAATTAGCTTCAACCCTTATTTGAAATGGTGCAGAATAAGGAAGGTGAGGCTCAACAAGGTTATTCCAATCAAAGAAACCATCCTGGGACTTGTAGAGGGTGTGCTGGAAGTGAGTGGAATGCCCCCTCGTTATGAAGGTACTGAACTAGAAATGATAAGAACATATTCAGTAGACACATCACTCCCCATTATAACAATGGGATCAACCAAATATTGCATTGGTATGACCACTTTGGTAGACTTAACACTCTCCAAGAGAAGAGTGGGATCAACCAAAGATTGCATCAACGTGACCACTTTCTCAACCATTGGTTGAATAGACTGTGAGAAAACATGGTATGAAGGTGCATCACCCCCCAAAAGAGGAGTGGGATTGGTCTAATATTGCATCGACGTGATCACTTCATCAACCAAAGGATGAATAGATTACTAGGAAACCAAAGAAGATTCAGAATCAAAAGAGCTTACAAACATGGACAACAATATTTGTACCTCTGGAATGTCAGGGCACATATGAGTAAGGTGATCTCCCTTTCAAATATTACAAGGTAACTTAGGCTTACATCCAATCCATCTAGGTTCCTCAATAGAATCAATTCCCCCAACATGACTAGTAGTGGTTGGTTGCTTACCCCCAACATGACTAGTAGAGGTTGTTGACATATCACTCGTATGACTCGCGTTGACGAGACTCGTTCCCCCAACATGACTTGCAGTGGTTGGTTGCACATCTCCAACATGACTTGCAGAGGTTGGTGATTGGTCGATAACATGGATCATAGAGCTTACATACCTATTTTCACTATGACTAGAAGTGACTGGAATCCCAACATGACTCGCAACGACTGGTTTCTTGTCTTCAACATGACTCAGAGAGGTTGTTGACAACTCAACAACAAGACTAGTAGAGGTTGGTGATTGAACTCCAGTATGACTCATATGGACTAGGTTCTTTCCCCCAACATGGCTTGTAGATGATGGGTGTTGGTATTCAACATGAATTGAAGAGGTTGGTGACCTATCTACAACATGACTCGCAGAGGTTGGTGATTTCTTCTTCCTATTCTTCCTCTTTATATTTCCTTTGGACTTCCAGTTACTAGTACCTAGATTTTTGTGACAGAAGACAGAAGGAGGAGGAGAAGACATTGCTGATGAAGGATCATCAACATGATTCCCATGACATAAGGGGATTAACTGAGGAGTGTCAAGAGAATTAAATACATTTGGAATGGTACCCAACCAAACCAATACTCCCACATTCAACCCAAGAATGTTCAAAGTGGCCATCAAAGGGACACCAACGTTTCCAAAGAAAGGAAAAGCACAAGAATCCCCTTGCGAAGGGGTTCTTAGTTGGTATATTTAGAAACTTTGTCCATGGATATCTTATGCACAAGTTCCTCCCTCACAAGATCATTTAAGTACGTAAGAGTCTCACACACTGACTCTAGTGAAATAGTGGTATAAAAACCCACGCCTAGGAGGTGGCTAAACACTTTCAAGAGAAATACCAGGGATCCTTCCCAACCAATATATCAGTTGGTCAAGCACCTTGAATCAATGATCCAAAAGTGTTTACACTGAAAGAAAATAAGGCTGACTACACAAAGCAACACTCCCATAAAAATATCTAAGAGAAGCATCGCAAGAAAACAACTTTTCCAAATCTTGAGCCCAGGTGGATGAAGTCCTGAGTCCAAAGAAATGACTGACTAACTTGTTATGGAAAAATAGGGAGCATAGATCGTGCCACTAAAAATTCCCTAAATATAAATCAAGCAAACAAGAGAAGGGTAGGAAGAACAATTAAACCAACCAACATTAGAGCAACTTATCGGTGCAAGTGTAACTTGAACAAGGAATCACCCTCTAGATATACTCTAAGAAGCATGGTGTGATATCTGTCCTAGGTATTGTGGTATGCCCCCTTGCAGTCACCTGTGTGATTACCTATAAATGGAAAATAGGTTTTCAACTCACAGTCAGTCACCACACATATACAGTCGACAGTCGGGAAGATCGTATGAGCAGGATAACTATGTTTGAATCCTTTCAAGGGTACTGAAAGAAAATGGTCTGAAAGACAAGTGAATATCCCAACCATAGTCGAGGTCCATGAAGCTTCGTAGTTATATGTAGTCAACAAAATCCCAAGAATTACTCTCAAATACGATCCCCACTACGCTTGGTCTCGCTTTGGAGGGGTTATCTACTCTACCTTTCCTCACATGAACTTGTGTTTAACCCCCATGTTAGAGGGGGTCTCGACTAACTTTTACGACACTTGAATTCAACACTCCCTATATCAGACTCTTAAGTTTTTTTAGTGGCCTTGGAGAGTTTCCTTTCCACACCTAATCCAAGGCCTTAAAGCCTAGTCTAATTGTTGTACCCTATGAATGAAAAATTCTAATTGATTTTAAACTCAAGAGTTAATTTTGGTGGCTTGATTACTTAGGGGTGCAGTAGTGAAACTCGTGATGTTCTTTTAGAGACAAAAAGAGGAGAATTATAGAGATTTTAGAACATTGTGATTTAAATGAAAATGAAAGCAAGCCATGTCCTACAAATGAAGATTTGTCTCTTTTAACTTAAAATGCAAATTTTCAAAAAAAAACCAAGATCCTATGCACAACCTATCTTATGATGCTTTTTCGTTTCCAATGAAATGCAACTACTCAAGCCTTTTCAGAAAGAAAGTATCAAGGAAATCTAGGTTAGGACTTCTTTTCTTTTATAATCACAACCTTATCTTCTACAACCAAATGAACATGTAAAGTAACATGCAAATGCGGTTAAGAAACTTCTTTTTCTTTTTGCAAAATGAATACAAGGGAAAGGGATGAGAAAAGAGTTTACACTTTACTACAATTATTTTTGAAATTTTTGTATGCTTGTGAAACAAAAACAACAAAACAACTATTTTTTTTTTCTTTTCAAAGCATACCAAGAGATAAGGAGAGCAACCAAGAGAATGAATCATATCCTAAACCACTACCAAAAGCAGGGATTCACCAGAATCGAAAGGAGAACCTAAATCTCAAAATCACACCTTCAACCTTGACAAAGGACAGAAAGAGACAAATAAAACTATACAAAAATATTTCTTTACAATTTCATAAACAATATGAGACTTAAATCTTGTTCAAAAAAAGTTAATAGAGGTCTCTACCACTCATGAGGACCTAAGAGACTAAAGGTTTTTTGGAAGAAATAATTTTTTTTTGAAAAAATCTCTCAAAAGAAGAGACACGTGTGTTGTACACATGCATCTTGCATATGTATGCAGGCTGGGTTAAACTCAGGGCACGCGTGTACGCGGTCTAGGTATAGAGAAAGGCACATATATGACTAAACAAACCTAGAAAGATATAAAATTTAGAGTGACTACCTAGATCATGAAAAATGGTAATCACTTGGAAGGTTACTAGAGACTCACAGAATAAAAAAGCACAAAAAAATAAATAGGAATTCAAACCCAAAAGAATCTCCTAACAAGACCCTATATAACTTCCCCAGTGGATTCACCAATTCTTCTTTGGGGAAAAATCCCCCTAGTCAGGGTCTAGGGGCTAGGCACATAAATGACACATTAAAAGACAAAATTACTCCTATTCCACCCAAATCTAACAAGACCTAATGAAAATTAAGGAAAGGAAGAGAAAATCTAGGTATGCACCTTAAGTCCTTTAGTTTGTAGTAGATCCTTTCCTCTCATTGTTCACTCCTAGATTGCAGGCCAAACAAAAATTTTGAGAACAATATAGAACAACATATGCATAATCACCAAGATCATTTAAAGGCCTATATATTCATGAAAGAAATTTATAAATACAAAACATGAAGACATATATTTGGGACAAGAAAATTCTCTTTTATTGAAAACAATATGATAAGATACAACCTTAATCTTGCTGACACCGCTCCACAAACCTCGCCTAGGTTCCTCTAACATGAATCCAAGTGCACCAATCCCAAAGTGATATCCTCACAACCAACATGCCAATCTAAGGAAATGAATGGATTGCATAAGGAGGATGAATGATTGGGAATGATGAGAATGCAAACTCAGAAAATGATGCAAAGGATTGGAATAATAGGGAGAAATTTTGGCAGAGTTCACTTGCCTCTTCTTTCATATCTTCAAATGACCCCACTAGGGCCCTTTTTTTATGGAGAAATGATGGTTATTTGATTGTCTGAAGGGCAGCAGGAGGTAAAATGGTTGTTCAACCCAAAATAGCTCGTAAACTACGTTGGAAAGCACAATTGTTTTTATATTTTTTTCAACTTTTGAGAGTATACGTGATATTTTAGGCATTTAGTCAAGTATGTATGTGTGCTGCATCTGTATCAGGGCACGTACACCATACAAAAAGAGTTGTCTATTCCCAAGTTGAAGAAGTCACTTATTTCCACAAACAAAAGTTCAAACTCGGATGAATATGGAATTTGATAAAACCGTGCTTTATAAGTAATTCACAACACATGTAGTACCATGTAGGGTGCATAAAGGTAATTTTTATAGGCTACTTTTTGTTCTTCTATCTCCACAAAATTCAATACAAATATTGGCAAGAAAACAAAAAATGTACATCTCGAAAAATGAGATGAGCACATTATATAAAAAAAATAAAGCAAAGTATTGAAGTTAAAGATCATTTTGTCCATAGGGAATCTTCCTTGGAGAAAAAGAAAAAAATATATGAAATAAGCAATCTAAATATGAGTGTATTAATT
Organism: Picea mariana; assembly: GCA_032191745.1. Lineage (NCBI taxonomy): Eukaryota > Viridiplantae > Streptophyta > Pinopsida > Pinales > Pinaceae > Picea > Picea mariana. The sequence continues at coordinate 121,392 of JASDQU010372547.1, forward strand.
TTATGTAGAACATGCTCAATTGATAAACATATGTCAAACTTGTATGAAGAAATTTTCTTACAACCATGAAGTTAGGTAAATTATGTGTTACAAATATCTATGTGTAGAAGCGACATGTATGACACATAAGAGTGATTTTAAAAGAATTATTAAGAGTTGCATAGGCACTTCATGAAAATAATCAATTTTCTTCACACATGTTTGACACAAAAGAGTGATTTTAAAAGAATTCTTAAGAGTTGCAGAGGCACTTCATGAAAATATTCAATTGGATGTACAAAACCAAGATCATCACTAAACATATGGTTGGCATAATCATCAACTAGACACGTTATATGTGAAATATTTAAATTCCTATAATGTATATATAATGAAATTGGAAGGTCTAACCCTGTTCTTCACCGTTCAAAATGCATTAGACACCAGAGACAGAGGGCTCTACTAAATTAAGCTAGTTTCCATGGCGAACTTGATGAGCAACGATGCCGAGTGTGATATCCTCAAAGGAATTGATAAGGATGACGATAAATCCATTTGACTCTCAACTCCTCCATTGACTGTCAAGGTAATTCAAATATTTTATTTTTAAAGTTAATATTTTCCATTTTTTCTATAGGGTGGGAAATTCTGCTTAAATTTCAAATCTAGTTCAAGTTCGATGTGGCCCTATAGGTAGTAATTGAAAAATTATGAATGACAAGATGAAATTAGGACCCCTAAAATTATGAACATGAATACTAACCAAAGTCTAAGCAGTAGTTGGACACCCTATGAATTTTTGTTGCTCGAAAATGGGAATGCATGTAACCAAGGTTCAATCAAAGAAATAATAATTTAAAAATGTCTCGTGATATGCTATAATAACCTTCCATCGCGTGTGACCTCTCAAATTTTCCAATCTGTGCACATATGCATCTATACACCTGGATGATTTTTCTCATGCTCCACTAACATCCTTCCTCTTCACCAACTTTTGGTGTTGCTTCATAGAATGCACCCATATGCTTTTTCTTGTTCTCCACCAGCCTCCACGGGCCTCTCCACCATCTTTTGGTGTCACTTCTTGGCCTTCATTGTTGAGTCCATTTCGAAGAACCAGAAGATGAGAGTTGTGACTCACTACACCCACAACATTCCCAAACTTGTATTCCGTGGTGGAGTGTTCGATCTTATCATTGAAAATCTGGATGTAGACTGAGTGGTTTCTATGGAAAAGTGTATCATGATGATGACGTTCGAGAGTGGTGTGACTTTTAAGAATATCATTGATTCTACTACCAATGAAGGTATTGCATTTCCTTATTCACCATACTGGTTAGGTCTAACACTAAGGGGAATGCTAGGAATTGGTGCCCATGGTAGTTCACTCTTTGGAAAGGGAAGTGTTGTTCATGAATTTTTTATGGGCATGAGATTATACATTTTAGAAACATAAAGACATGATTCCCCATGGTAGTTCACTCTTTGGAAAGGGAAGTKTTGTTCATGAATTTGTTATGGGCATGAGATTATACATTTTAGAAACATAAAGACATGATTCCATTGTSTTTTCTGTGATAACGTAAATCTCAAAGGATCTTTTCATTTTTCACATTTCAGGTTTTTCATGCATGTTCTTCATGTTGATATTAGTATGCGTATAGAATGTACAATCACCTTGCCATGCCTTACTAGAAATCTCATTAAGAAGAACTTTTATTTTATGTATTTAATGTTATAAATCAAACTGTATTCAACATGTATCCTTTTGTTCCATGTTTGTTGGCTATATAATACTATATAACACTAGATGACATTAACATATAAGGTTCAAAGAAAGGTTGCAAATTTTGTCAATATTCTCAATCTCCTAATATAACATAGGAAGATTTGTAATGAGATGAAATATATTCATATTTTGGCATCATGCTGCTTCATTTTAAGTTTACATTAACTTGTATTCAATTTGAAATCCATCCTTTAGGTGTAGGATAAATCTAGCAATTAATTATCATTTTTTTTTTTTTTTTTTGCGTATAGAAAGAGTTGAAAATGATTTAGAGGTTATCAACAAAGTTGAGTATTTATCGCGGAAGCTAGCTTTGAACATCCTTTGTGATTAGTAATTATATGTATTAGAACTATAGTAAAAATATATAATTAGATCGGAAGTTCCTTTTTCTTTCCTACTTAGAAAATTTTATCTCACTATGATTTTTGGTGATTGCATTTTGTGCATAATGTTTGCAGGTTGAGATGACATAGAATTCCAAAGGAAATTATGTAGCAAATGTAAAATTTAACCCTCCTTGGATGATGAAGGAATCAATCTTACCAATGAATAACATGGAGAAGTAAAAGGAGATTCAAAATATGAGAAAGAAATAACTATCCCCCAAAATGACAATGCAAAGTCCATAGAGGTTTGAAATGAGGAAAATAATAATTAAATCATTGATTTTCATTTTTGAATAACTCTTAATTAACCCTTAAATTTGTGCATAAACCTTATAGGACTTGTCATCTACACTTACTCATGAGACACATAGTTCCCATATGACTAAGTTATTTTCCTTCTGCTCTCAATATTCAATATGTTGTTATGTCCATAATTTTAGATGGATTAGGTAATTCTCTTTTAGTTCTTGGTCTCCTACTCCCAATATTCAAAATGCTGTTATCTCCATAGTTTTAGATGGTTTACGTATTTCTCTTTTACTAACTATATTGCAAGAAGAATACATAAAATCTTATCAAGCTCAACTTATGAAGATGTATCAAAGAGAATATTCAAAATATGCTAAAGATGCTTCCGTTGAGCATTGTGTGGGACAGGAAGAAAAAAGAGAAGAATCAGAAGATGCTTCTGTTGTGCGTTCTGTTGGACATAAATGAAAACGAGAAGAATCAAATGAATAAGAATAAGAATATGCTTCTGCTGAGCGTCATGTTGGACAAAAAGAAAAATGAGAAGAAATATACGAAGAAGAATCTGATCATCTGGACCATTTTGCAACATATTCTCGTATTGGTTATAGATCTTTTATCTAAATTTTAATATGATTCAATTGTTTTTTAACATATACATTTTGGCATCTTAAAGTCATATTAATTATCAACATGATTTCACAAGAATATGAAAAAATATTGAGAGATGAGGTGGATGGTGTAGCATAGTACTAGTTATCAAAATATGTTCTTCCTTTTCATGTAGCAGAGCAACGCCCTGGGTGGGAGAAAGGGAGGTGCTTTGATGCTTCTGCTACTCATGTTGTTGAACAACTAGAATTATATGAAGATGAATGCGCCTATGCTTTCTCCCTGTTGCTTCCTACGTCAGGATTCACCCAACCTCCTCCAAGTTAGTTATACCAGGGAGAAAGAGAACTTCACGTAATGCTCATAATGGATCCAGTTTGAAATTTTTGCAACTTTCTTTGGAAGGTGATATGTTGAGCATGGAGAATTTGGATTTGAAAAGAGCCAAACCGATATAGAGATACAGAGATATAGATGCACACAGATCAATCACGAGGTTTCCACATGGTGAATGTAATGAGAGAGATACAAAGAGAAATGTTGGTTAGGGGATGAAGATATGTCAAGGCAGTGAGTGGAAGTGGCGAGGAGGACAGGGTTCTAGCAGGACAAATCTAGTGTCAACAGTGTCAGGGCCGATAAATTCGATGAATAAATTTTATTTATTTTTTAAATCAATTTTAAAGTCTTGACAATTAAGAAAATTATTTTTCCCTGATATTTAGTCCCCTCAATCTCATAGGGGCCAATAAAAAAAGTCAAAATATAAATTTTTGAAAATTATAAAAACATTTTTTAATATTTCAAAAAATAAATTATTAAAAAATAATCCACAACATGGGAAAATCTTATAAAAAGATACAAAATGCATCCAATATTGTCAAAAAAACACTTGTTAATAATTTTGTTAATAATCTATGCTTCACGGAATCTATTCAAATCTATAGTCCCTCCCAAGCAAGGACTAATAAATAGAGCTTCTTAACAAAACAAATCCAACAATCATAAATATTGCAACAAGATACACACTAAAAAAATATGTTTTACTCTTATTAACCATATAAATTAAATCTTTAAGATGGACACATAAATTGTCTTTCCCACATAAAAAAGAAAAACATAAAAACTTAAGGAGATGCCCTCACCACTTCATAATTTTTTTTGAAATTAATTATTAAATAAAAGTATGAAGTTAAATAAATCATGTAATCTTGATAGGATGATTAATATAGTGATATGCACTCTAATATTGTATTTGCATTGAATTTAAATGGATAAGACATAGCTAATTAGAAAATTACACTTAAAAAGTATTAAGATATTTAAAATGCATTATTTTAATTAAAATGTATTAGGCTATTTAAAATGCATGATAATATGTAAAGTGGAGTTAAATTGACACTCATTTAATTTTTTTTATAATACAACTAAAAATGTATGTGAATATTTAAAATGAGATAAGGTGATAACCATTTATCAATTAATAGATAGATAGTAAATGACTCATCATTAAATTATGTATTTTATAATATTTAAAATGCATTAAAATATATAAAGTGAAAATAATTGATATTCATATATCAACATTTATCAACAAATAATAGACGATGAATGATCATTAAATTATGCATTTATTTTTTGCAATTAATTATTAATGAAAATAAAAATAAGAAGTTAAATAAATCCCATAAACTTTATAGAATGATTAATGTAGTGCACTCTAATATTGTATTTGCGTTGAATTTTAAATGGATAAGGACATAGCTAACTCAATAAATTATAGTTAAAAAGTATTACCATACTTAAAAATGCATTATAATATGTAAAGTGGTGTTAAATTGATAATGATGTAAAAAAATTTATAATGCTATTTTATAATAATATAGAATAACAAATAATAGACAATGACTTATCATTAAATTACTAATTTTATAATATTTAAAATGCATTGAAATATATAAAAGAAAACATAATAGAGAATGACTCATCATTAAATTACTATTTTTATAATATTTAAAATGCATTGAAATATACAAAGGGAAGATAATTGATACTCATATATTAACATTTATCAACTAATAATAAACAATGACTTATGATTAAATTTTGTATTTTACAATATTTATAATGTATTGAAATATACAAAGGAAAGATAATTGATACTCATATATTAACATTTATCAACTAATAATAAACAATGACTTATGATTAAATTATGTATTTTAAATATACTTATGATTAAATTATGTATTTTACAATATTTAAAATACATTAAAATATATAAAATGTTTAAAATACATTGAAATATATAAAATGAAGACAATTGATGTACTCATATATCCATTTTCATTTTGTTTAGTAGTTAAATAAATTAAAAATGTAAATGTTATATATATATAAAAGATTTATCATTAAATTATATATTTTATAATATTTAAAATGCATTT